>JAULBS010123827.1:0-13931 GCA_032355785.1 Symmetromphalus regularis | reverse complement strand
TATGATTGACGTCCAATAGCCGCTGATAAGATAAAAAATCAATGTGCTCTAGAGGCGTCGTTAAATAAAACAAACTTCACTTTACTTTTTTTTTACAACATTCAACATACACACAACCTACAATAAAGCAAGGAGATTCTCATTAAATTCTCATTCTTATTGACCATATACATACAATGTTAAAGAATACAACCACCAAGATGCACAGGTATAGATATAACCTACATCAAGGCAAAGACATGATCATTAATTCCTATCAACTGGCCTCTATGAAAATCTCCAATGTCAATCTAGCTGCTAAAGTTGATATGGAATTGATTTACAATGGCTCATTCTACAATGCAGCATCACATAGAGTCTGTGGTCTGGTTATGGAGATTTTCTTGACTTCATATTAAATTAGTAGATTTAATTAACTTTCAAGATCAGTTTCCCCTCATATCTTTAGTAAACCCAAGATCGCATATTGGAACAAACACATATTTTCTACTACGCTCATACATGGCAGATGTTACATTCTGCAAACAATTACAATGTGAACTTGGAGAACCAATACAAACCTTTCCTTTGGTGGTGATTTTTCAGTTTTATAGAATTTGGCACTATTGCGTTTGGCGATGAAACTTCATATTATGTCACTGAATGAAATGCTTTATTTAAAAACAAAACAAGCATGCATTTAATTTACTTTAAAAATGTGCAATTAAAAAAAAAAGATTTTTGTTGTTTATTTTAAGATTATAATTTTGGTTTTAGCATGATGCAATGTTTGCTGTAGTGACACCTGTCTGTACATGTACATGAAGTAGTCATATAGGTTAACAACTATAATGGTTTAAACTTTAATGTTTTTTGATCAGGTTTTTCTATCATGCAATACTCTATTGTTAGTTTCTCCTGGCAGGTTATAAAATTAGTTTATTTTCTAATTAGCCCAGAATTAATTCAAATTTATTTAGCTGGAAATATAGCCAGTTGTGTCTATTTTTACACATTTTAATTAGGCAGTCATCAAGTGTTTCTGTCATGGACTACCCTATTGTTAGTTTCTCCTGGCACGGTATAAAATTGGTGTATCTTCTAATTAGCCCAGAATTAATTAAAACATTTTAGCTGGAAATAAAGTCTGTTTTCTGTGTATTTTTACAAATTTTAATTAGCCAGTGAGCAGAATAACTGGTAGGAATAGCCGACTTATTTTAATTTTGTAACCTGTTTGGAGTAACAGAACTTATACATACATCTTACACATTTCATAAATTCTGAGACCTGCATGTAATCAAGGCTACATGTATACAATTACCATGTATTCCCTTCTTAATGCCCCTAGGGGAGTTACATTTTGCAAATTTGCAGTTTATCAAGTTCACGATAGTTTGAAATCGTGTTTTCACCGTTAAAATATTTTGTGCAACATATATTACTAGTGTGTGCATTGATTATATGATTTGGATACTCTGGCACTATCACGGATTTAAATGCAAGTCATTTTTATTTTGCAAAATGGCTGGGGTGTGGGGGGCATTAATTAAGGAGAGGGTGTTAAATGGGGAATATATGATATATATATATATATATATACATTTATACATGATACATACCTCTGAATTTTTTTGGTGGATTATTCAGATCACCAGCTTCAGGCTGCACCACTGTTCTGTCATCAACCAACCTGATAAAGAGAACAAATAATGTCAGTGTTAATCAACCGGTGTCATCAAACAAACAATCCTTTCTTTCCCAACTCAACATAGACATGAAATTCACCAATAGTTAGTACATGACAAATTAATTAACTTGTATACTAAGGTAATAACTACACTACTTAATTTTTAATCTGGATTTTAGGATGAAAAATAAAACACAATGTAGTTATCCCTATTCTAATACAACAATTTTCAACAATTTATTTATTATTTTTTAATTAGTTTATTTTTGAAAAAGTAAGTCATTTTCATTAACAAAATGACAATTCTAACCCTAAGTTCTTCCAATGTATCTTACCTTCTGAAAAGCCTGATATAAACTCAATATGTGATGTAATGATTAATATTTCGCCATAAAAATATTGACATTCTCAGGTTTTGACAAACTTCCAGTATTTTTATCCAATCATTTTATTGTTCAGATCCTAATGTTGTTGGACTGTCAAACAAATGGAAATATACAGTGTATGGGTCTTTATCTCTGCAGAGAATACTACTATCTCTGCAGAGAATACTACTATCTCTGCAGAGAATACTACTTTGGAAATTCTGTGTGTTTAATATACATGTATGTGTATCTCACATTCATATATTATAATGCTGCTCTGGACTGACATGAATTTTGGCACCAAACATGAAACCAGACAATGTGCTATTTTTTGTAGGTAAGTTACTTTTTAAAATAACTGACATTTTAATACAACTTTCAAACAATTTTTAAAAACCCCAGATAGTCTTGTTTAGGCCTGCAAATGCGAATACTGTTTTGTTTTTTACTTTCCTCTGTGTAATTTCTTCAGAAGAAAAATTTCATATTTTTTAATCTAGAAATAATGCTTATAAATATATAGTAAAAACCAAAATGAAACATAATTGTTTGAAATCAACCCTGTGATGGTGAAAAACATAGCTTACAGTCTATTCAATCCATTTTAAACTTTCTAAAAACAGTAAAGATATTGATCCCCTGTCATCCACAATGTACTTTATTTTATTTAGACTCTAAATACAGTTCAATGCTAAAAACCACTGACAGTGGTGATTCACATTCTGGAGAAAAAAGCTGGTTATTGCCATTTCAGATTTCAGGATTGGGAGACATAGCCATTCATACTAACATTACCAATGTTTATTATTAAAATATCACAATGGACAAGGTATAAAATATTATAGTGGATGTATATTTTGGCACATTCAATAACAAATGGGACAGCATATACCACAGCCTTTGATTAACCAGTTGTGAACCACTGGCTGGAATGGAAAATAGCACAAACTGCAATTGTGTCCACTGATGCTAATATTACAGATTTTCATTATTTTTCTGTGAATGGTTCAGCAGGGATTTATCGCACTCGCAAAACCTGCATAAAGGATGCAATAAAATGTTATTTCGTCCCCCCAAATCAGACATGGCATCCCATAAAAAAAACTGTTTTGCTTATATAATCGACTCAGTCATGAATAAACAATAGGGGTTGGGATGGAGGGTGTACTGGGACATTTTAGTGCCATAAAAAAGGATTCATTTATTCAATATAATTTATAAAACAGATCAATATTAAGACAGAATAAATATTTTTTTCTTAATGCAAAACCTGTTTTCTGCAACTCTTGACTAAATTGTGGACCCTTAGGTTTTAGGTTGGGACCATCAGAAAAGAAAGAGGTGGGTCCCAGGGACCCCTTTTTAAAAAAGCTAGGTAAACCCCTGATTATGTAATGCTATTTTTGTCAAAATTAGACACCCAACCACCCTCTTGTAATGATCCAGAATGCTAGATCATACACCCACCAAAATATTACGTAATGCTCACACACACAAACAACACACAGACAAAGCAACATGCCAATTTTTATTTATACGCATGTCTACTACAATATACAATATTGGGAAAATGAAGAATTTGAATGGCTTGATGAGGATGACGTTGATGTCAATTGATTAGCAGTTCCATACAGTACATCATTTGACAACGGCACACCTCTGCTTTTATCTCAATCCAGAGAATCTCCTTAGGAAAACATAATTATAAATAATATATATACATGTATGTCTGGTGTAAGCATTTCAGTTTGATTTATAATTGATTTGGGTTTACTACTACATTATATATTGTTGTCATGGCATGGCACATTTACACGCATACTCTCACGGAAACCTGACCTAATTAATTTCCAAAAAAAGAATTTTAAATATAAACATTTGATTTATTCATTCAACTACTTACATAACCACGGTATCTCGCTTATTATCAATATTTTAAAAATCATAATGAATTATGCTCATGGACAAATAAATCATAAACCATAAACTCGACATGGAATTCCCTACACCATGGTTTAGTTAAAATGTCTTGCTTGATATGAAAGCGAGATCTACTATCACAAATGCATGTAAGTTTCATTCATAATCAATATTGAGACCACAAAGCCCCTTAAATTCTGTGATAGTATGCCTTTAAGAGAAAGCAAAATTGTGTTATGTAATGCTGTTCAATACACTCTCACCCCTTGTAACATCACATAATGTTTGGACCTACAACCCTACACACCCATGTAATATCAAATGGCCCCTAATAGGATTGGAAAATAGACAATGGCCTATTTAAATATCTCTATTTACAATGTAGTAGTTCTTTCCATTAACATGTTTACTAAAACCTGGAAGTATGAAATGAACATGGAGATTTTTAAACCGTGCGAGCTTAAAATGTAGATTTTTGGGAGGATTTCAGTTCACATTTTAATGATTATACAAATGTTTACGCAGGTCGAATCCTCCTATCTCGAGCTATGGAAAATGTTGGTAATCACGAAAGCTGTTCAAACTGCTTCTTTATGTGTGATAGTTATTGCCATTTATTTTAAACACAATTTATTTTCAGATTATGGAAATGGATTTGAAAACAGATAAAAGATAAATACCTCTATCCAGTAGTTCTAATGTAAAGTTTGTTTTATTTAACGACGCCTCTAGAGCACATTGATTTTTATCTTATCATCGGCTATTGGATGTCAATCATATGGTCATTCAGACATATTTATTTAGAGGAAACCTGCTGCCACCACAGTCTACCCTTTCCGATAAGCAGCAAGGGGTCTTTTATATACATGTACACCGTTCCTCATACAAGACAGCACATACCATAGCCTTAGTTGAACCAGTTGTGGACCACTTGTTGGAATGGAAAATAGCTCAAACTACAAATGGATCCACTGAGAAAGATCGATCTATTCAGTAGTTCTTTCCATTAACCTGTTTACTAAAACTTGGAAGTACGAAATGAACAATTCAATTATTTTATTGCATAACATTAACAACATCTTAAAGTATATACTTTCTACTTACATTAAATGAAAGCTGTTCTATTGGTTCTTTCCATGTAACCCGTTTATTTAGATTTGGACTACGGGATGGACTACTATCTGGACTGTGTCGTGGACTCCGCACTGGGGTGCGGCGGTATCGATCCATATAATCCATATAATCCATGACTGTAGAATAATTAATACTCGGATTCGAATAATTCAAATTCCTAAATATTTCCAATCATAAGAATTGAACTGAATTGTTCAAACAGAATCAGAAACACAATCCACACACTGCAAATATTCCACAGTAATAAACTGACAGTACATTTATAAGTTTTGACCTTCCAAAAACCAATGTAGTAAAATCACTTGCATTAATATCATTGGCTTCAAAAGAAACAGAACAAAATTATTCAATTTCCAAAACGAATGCAGAGAGAATTAAACTTATCGAGACACTATAATTATCAAGGAATCATTCACTTCCAACCAATTAAAAAAACTATTTCTAATTATCTTAAAATGAACAGATAAATCGGAATATATTGGGTATTATAATCCATGCAACATGAATGAAATCTCCACAACAGGAACTCTATTACACAGAAATACTTTCATACATATACCGTTATGTACAACAGTCAGCCCTGATTTGGGACAATTATGTACATGGCGATGCTATAACCGGTTACAATATCCATATTAATCCGGTGTGGTCTAATCCCATACAACCACTGCCTGCACAACATAAAGCCATAACCAAGCATGCAGACCACCCATTCTGACACCCAGGCCCAATATCTATATGGTTATTTACTTTTCAGTCCACCTAGCTGAATGAATGACATGACAGGAGTGGGGCTAAAAACCTGTTTATTGTGTGCATGCTGAGGATTAGGCAGTAACTATTGAACCAATTGATAAATGACTTAACCTAGGATTTTTCTTATCGTGGCAAGCGGGAAAGTTAAACTGGCTGTTGAGACACGCTTTCACACGCTTGATGGTGGCCCGCCAACCAATGTGAGTGCAGTCATCTCAATAGTTTGATTAGCGATCCCTCGAGTGAACTACAACAATAGATGTGTCAACAAGAAAGAGTATATTGTTGATGCCGGTGAAAAGAACGTGCAGGTTTTATTGAGATCTGATCATTGGAGAAATATTGATAGAGTTCCAATGCAGCAAAATGGACACATTCTGCGATACATTTTGTGGTTTATTGTTAAATAATGACAAGAATTATTGCTGAGTTTTATTGTGATGAAGTACCCAGAATGACAAAAATGAAAAGATTTTTTTTTATTGTTAATAAATGGTGGAAATTAATTTTAATGGTATTTTTTTATGATTTTTTGATAAAACAAAAATAACCTGAAATATATTTTAAAATTATTGATACACTTTACATAGTTGTCTTACAAAACTTACCCAAAATGAATAAATAATTTTATTACTGAACCTGAATATAAATCGAGAGTGAAAACTTCTTGTTTGTGGGGCATGGGAATTATTGCTTTGGGATAAAGCTAAACAGTAAACAAATGTAGAATAGCTTTACAAATCCTTTAGAGCTGTCACAAAATTATATACAAAACTGCCATTAAATTATATACAAAACTGCCATTAAATTATATACAAAACTGTTATTAAATTATATATAAAACTGCTATTAAATTCTATACAAAACTGCCATTATTTTTTTTTACAAAACTGTCATTAAATAATATTCAAAACTTCCATTAAATTATATACAAAACTGTTATTAAATTATATTAAAAACTGCCTTTAAATTATATACAAAACTGTTATTAAATTCTATACAAAACTGCCATTAAATTATATACAAAACTGTTATTAAATTGTATATAAAACTGCCATTTAATTAAATCCAAAACTCTCATTAAATTATATTCAAAACTGCCATTAAATTATATACAAAACAAAAATGCACATGTAACTGGGAATGTGCACAAATGAACATTATGATATATTTTACTTGTGTTCTGTTGTATTCCTTTACCTCAAAAACATGGGTATAGACAATAACATGGTAATCGGGGCTCTTGGAGACGTTTTATGAACAAAAATGGTGTTTGTGGTGACCATTTAGAATTTTCTATTTTTGGCGGGAACGGTAGCAAGTGATGTCATGTCATGTTTTCTACAATTTTTTGAAATGAGCACATAAAAAAAACCTCGGGCATAGTTTCATGCTTCTTTCCAGAAGTGCACACCGTGACAATTTTTTTTTACATATCCAACCCACTATTTGAATGTTTGATTGTGTGGTGCAAGCTAATTAAATAACCGGTGGCTGACAATGAAACTGCATGGATTCTCAACTCTATTGTGTTGTAAAAATTTATTCAAAACATAATTTTTTTTTTACTAATAATAAAAGAGAGACAAAAAACACTTGTTTTATCACTTTTAATTTAAAGTTTTTATCATTATTCAATGTAATTGATCAGGTTTTATGTGGATACAGCGTTTATGTCCCATAATCGTGTCACAAATAAAAAGTCACCGTTGACTGGAAAAAAATATCTTCAATGAAATCGACACCAATTTTTTTTTATAAAGTAAATAAAATCAGCCGACTAGAACAGATTACGGCCAACAACAGTTAACAACTTATGTTAATGTGTATAAACTTTAATGTGTTAAGTCAAGTCCCAGTGAACCATTGTTTATTTAACATTTCTTTGTCACCATTTGAAAAGATACCCCTAATACAGTAAATCATAAAATATTTGATGGCAGTAAATTAGGTAAGTAAAAGAATTTTTGCATAATGACAGGTATAAACAAAGAAATATTTCTGCTCGCCTGGAGGATCTGAAGCCTAGAAAATTGTCTAGACCCTATAAAAAATTGCATGTCCTCCATTGTTGGTTTGAACCATCTGACTGAGAGACTACATGTATATGTCAACTTCTGTGTGGCAATTATTGCCTTGGATTCCTAGGAGTAGGAATCAAGAGGGCACCATGGCAATTGTGTGGACACATCAGTGGCACAATGGCAAATATGAGATAAAGATAATGCAAGCAGGAAAGCAGGGTACATAAGAAGTGAAATTGAAAGGGCATTGCTGCAAAGGGCAGGACAGCACAGCAAATGTCTCAATGCCTTGGTGAAATTCGAACCATGGTGACACCTCATAAAAACACAAACCTTTGCTAGAGAGCAATTGAAGTAAAACATGTTTATAACATAGTAGTAGATGTTTGATTGTTTAAAGCATGTTTAATAATAAATGAAATTGGAATATGAAACAAAAACAATTTAGTTGGGTAAAAAACCAAATGGCTAACTGGTTGAAATAATGTGTAGGGTACCATGAACCATTCACTTGAACCGTCTTACAGGATCAGAGGGGCAAGGAAAGGAAAAGATTGTTTAACAACATCCCAGCACACTGTCTATTCAGCAGCTATTAGGTGTCTGACAAATGGTATTCTGTGACTCATGGTCTTTAGAGAAAGGACCGGGATGTAGCTCAAACAGTAGCATGTCCGCCTGTGAACCAGTCAGTCGTCGGATGGATCCTACTCGGTGAACCCAGGTTATAGGATTTCAGATTTCATGGGAAACACATTTTGGATTCCGTGCCTGGCACTCATAGGAACCCATGGGTAACTGTTTTTCGGTTCCGTAAAATTGGTGATGGGTACCCATTCTTGAAACATTTAATTAAATTTAGTAGGAGTATATTTTGAACACACCTGTGCAGATGACATGATTATTTGCTCTAAAACGTGCTCAAAACAAATTGTCTGCATTTACTACGCTCACGCCAACTTGACAGTTCGACCCAGAATGCTTTGCGCTTGGAGGTAACAGTATGGTGGACGAGCAACGTAGGCCTACAACAGAACTGAACGTTTCTAAAACTTTTATTTTTTTTAATTGACTTGAGTTTGGTACAGGTAGATGAGAAAAATAATGTAATCGATCGTTTTTGTGTTTTTGCCGTAAATACTTACATGTAATTAATATCATGGGAAACGAAATTTTGGTTTAGTAGTTTCCCCAGCACGGTAACGACACGTTACCGGTAACAATCGTTACCGGTAACAATCGTTACCGTGAAATCCTACAGCCTGTGAACCCATTTGCCGTTTGGGCTATTTTCCATTCCAACCAATGGTCCACAACTGGTTCATCAAAGCCTGTGGTATGTGCTGTCCTGTCTGTGGGACGGTGAATATAAAAGACCCTTGCTGCTTATCGGAAAGAGTAGACGTCAATAATACGTCTTTTAGAGAAAATCCGCTGCTGCCACATAGGCTACACTTTCCGATAAGCAGCAAGGAATCTTTTATATGCTCGGTCCCACAGACAGGACAGCACATACCATGGGCTTTGATGAACCAGTTGTGGACCACTGGTTGGAAGGTAAAATAGACCAAACTGCAAATGGGTCCACTGAGAAAGATCGATCCGACGACAGACCGGTTCACAGGCAGACACGCTACCGTTTGAGCTAGATCCCGTTCTCCCTGAATAATACATAAGCACACTGTTTAATCATCAGGTATTTAGTATCAAACACACTGTTCAACATTTATAGAACAATATTTATAAAAAGGAAGGGAATGTTCGATAAGATATTTTTGTCGGTGTTGCCAACTCTGCACTGGGGTGCAACAGAATCTGTTCATGAACTCCAGGCCAGAAAATAATTATTTTTGCTCTGCCTGTCAAAATGTCCAACATCAGTCAATTTGTGCCGGACATTAAAGAAAATGTTCCTGACATACAGTTTAATATGAACAATTTAATCAAAATACACAATTTCTTATTTAGTTTTTATGGTATATGCTTTTTACTATTTAATTCTTCACAATTTATTTAACAGACACAAGCTGCATAAAGCTGAGTTTATACAGAAACGTAATTTTTACCATAAGTTAAAACATGATAGTCAGACAAAATGACCGACACAATTAACTTTGTGACTGTCAAATCTTCTAAAATGACAGATTTGTACCTGTCAATGTCCTTGACCAGCCACTTATTTCCAGGCTTGTAATCATGTTGCACTGCATGGAATGTGAAAAAAATAGGGAATGAGTCCACCAAGGGGCTTTGATCCTGTGACCAAAGCAAGTCAGGTGAATGTTTTACCAAGAGATTTGCTCGTTGTGTTGTAATATTAACATCTAAGCTTTCAAAAAGGTGCACATATATTATTATTACGATATTATTAGGAGAAAGTTGAAAGTGTACACTTTGTATAAATTTGTGTAACAGCTGCCTATGGAAAAAACATTACATTTGTTGTATTTCACATATTCACCAATGTATGACCCCCCAATAGCCGATGTTTATATATACTCACATTACCGGTAATTGGAAGTTAATGTAATAGGGTTACTACTTGGCTAAAATTATAGGCAGGTTTTGATAGACAGCTCTAGTTTCAGTTTCTTTTTATATATTTCTCATACACCTGTTTTTTTACTTGATTCTATGTCACCCTACTAGTACTACCCCATTTCCTCACCGCCGCCTTCCCCACTAGATCTTTCCACCATCCCCAGGGAAGTGGTACCATCCACTTTGAAAATAGAGAATAGTAATTATTGCCTTGTGTAGCCTTGGAATCAAGGAACCACCAAAACTACACTAGCAACTTGAAAGTTTTTTTTACCAGACATCACACCAAATAACATGACCCTGTCATGAAATGTGATCTCTAGTATATTCCCACGAAAAAAATAAAATGCTTTACAATAATTGTTACCAGGCTGCATGTGCATGTATTTGCTTGATTTACGGTATGTGCACTTGGCTGTGTGTCTTGTTACCGAACAGGCACTTGAAAACACATCTATATCCACACACACTGGTCCTGTGCTGCCTGCTCCTGCACGATAACCCGGTTACGCAGAAGTACATGCTGGAATGTTGATGTTGTTAATAGGTTGAGTCTCTGAAAGTCTTTTACTTGTAATTGTAATTAGTTTTCAGCTGCTTCCAATATAATAATTATTATATATACAGTATAACCTCGATTTACTGCCTACTGTGGTACCAATGTAATTTTGGTGTTATATTGAGTTGGCGTTAAAGTGAGGGTGCCAAGGATGCACCACCAAACAGTATTGTCACGTGATCATCAGAGCTGCTTTTTGTTTTGTACCGCTACTTCTTTGAACTGCAGAATCACTGCAATGACAACTAACACAGTGGTGTTGTCAATCATTAGACAATAACAAAAGTAACAACTCCTGATGAGCTTAATTAAGGCCAATATACTCCTGTCGAGCCGCTTGAATACAGCTAATTGAAGCATTGGTGATACAATCGAGGGGATTGTAACATATAAAATGCGTTTTGTTCAAAAACATGTTTGGCGGATAGCGAGGGTGGCGCTAAATCGAGGGAATTAACAAAGAAAACAAATGGTACTTGGAAGAAAGTTGGCAATACGAGAGGCTGGCGTTAAATCGGCGGGGTGGGTGGGTGATAAATCGAGGTTATACTGTATAGATATATATATATATATATATATATATTTTAATATTATTGATCTGTATGCATCTATAATATATATATATATATATACTTAACTCAAAAAGAAAGTTCATCTATGCATGTTGAAATATTTTTGTTTCATTTGGGGGTCACAGTAACGGTCCATAGGCAGCAAACACGAGTGCATCTTGTGATAACTGCATACAAACCTCATCCTAAATGGTGTGGTTATCTAATTGCAGAGTTTCTGCCATGAGTCTCTTCTGATTTATGAATAAATGACTATACTTCGTGCCACATCAGATTGGCACCATCGTTTTTAACAATAACCTTTCTTCTAGGGACTGTAGAATAAAAATGAAAATGGTTTTGGAAATTAAATGAAAGACCAATTTTTTTTTACAAAATTTCAAGAAGATATACTGAATATTAAATTTCTAATAGGAAAAAAAACTATTTTTTGGCACTTTTCTGTTACGATTTTTGTTACCGTGGCAACTATTACAGTGAACTATATAAAATCCAAAAAGTTATGAAGTGAAATACTTTTGTCTATCATGTACACATTGCAAAAGTTTGAAACACAGTTGTTTGTCCTTTTGGCACTTATTTGTCAACTGAAAAATTATGGTGTTTTATTGTTCCACTTCCGGTGACATGCGTGAAGTATAGTGATTACATGCATACATTCATTTTTGGTTGAGTATAAATTTGTATGTTAAAAAAAGAAGAAAGGTGAAGTAGTCGCAGTGTGAGCCCCAGTAGTGGAATTTTGGTTTTGTTTATGGATAGGTCGTTAAATACCTTACTCCAAAGTTTTAATGTTTTTCTTTTCATGGAGCAGGACAATTCAAATTTATACAAAAAGTCAAGCGGTACATTGCAGAACAACTTCCTGAGGTTTGGTATGTCATCGGATCAATTCCTTTCAGTGGACCTGTTTGTGTTATTTCTGGTTCCAGCCAGATGTCCACAATTGCTGCATTAAATGCCTTAGTAGGTGCTGTCCTGTCTGTGTGAAAGAGCACATAAAAGATTCCTTGCCGCTGATCAAAAAGAGTAGCCTACATGTTTGTGGTCGTACCAACTTAGCAAGCGCTGTGAACACCATACATGGTTCCTAGGCTTTGGAAACAGAAGGTTGGCTTAAGATGAAACATCATAGCCCAGCACTGACCGGTTTATTAGCTTGGAGAACGTGATAAATCATGTCCTTCACCAGCATGTACACGTGTAGTCTGCAGCATACTGTACATCACTGGGGAAAAAAAGCATAGGCATGTTTTGATGTACAGCTCTAGTTGTGCTTTCTATTTGCGTACATATATATTTATTTCCCGTATACCTGTTTTTTTTACAGCCTGATTTACTGTGGCAGTCTTAATTAGGATGCTACCATCTGTTCAGATTTCTTATTTTCAGTACATACTCCAGTATAGTACTGGTTCTGTCTATCACAGGTTAATTGAGAACCAGATTTGGCTTAAATCCAGTTTCTGCAAGAATGTGACAAACCCATTCATTATATACATGTATGTATATACCAGGGGTCGAATTTTAATTTTTTAAGGGCACAGCAAGTGTTGCCTTCGGTTAAGTAAGAAAACTTAGGGCAACAGGTCAGTTTGGAGGAGCACCAAGGCAAACCTTTCCCTCAAAAGAGGGACACGAAGGCAACTTCCCAAGTTTTCTCAGACAATAATGATTTCTCCCTTTGACTATGCAATTTGTTTTATGAGGGTACCTTTTATCACATTGCTAATAGCAATTTAACTGTTAGGAAGGGCTAGGACTTCCCTAATGGGAATGGGCAAGTTTAGTTCTCACTGATTATCCCTCTCTAAGTATCTCAGTAGAAACTGTGCATGAGATGTGATAAATTCTTGGTTTCATCCCTTTTACTAAACCCATCCCTTTTACTATTTCTTGTTCCAAACAGTGGTCCACAACTGGTGTAGAAGAGGCCATGGTATGTGCCATCTTATCTAGAGGAAAGTACACATATATAAAAGATCCCTTGCTGCTAATCCGAAAGAGTAGTCTACATGTATGTTGCAAAGCAGATTTCTTCTGAAGACCTAAGTGGGAAGGTGTGTGTTTGACACCTAATATCCGCTGTATAAACAATGTGTTGGAGTGTTGTTAAACAATAAATCATTTCCTGTAGAGCATTGGTGTATAAATGTATCAAGTTGCTTCTCCTAGTACGGCTGCCATACACACAATACAGTACATACAATTTATACAATGATACATATATATCCATGTATTTGTATGCATGTGTGTGTGTGTACATGTATGCGTGTGTGTGTATAAATCTTCTGCCCACTGTATCTTTCTTCCTTGAACTCGTTGAGTATACATGATTATATATCGCATGAGTGGTTTGTATGTTGCAGTTGTATCTGGTATCTGGCAGCT
>JAULBS010123816.1:0-13934 GCA_032355785.1 Symmetromphalus regularis | reverse complement strand
TTCAGCCAGCCACCCTGACTGCCATCCATCCATTCAGCCAGCCACCCTGACTGTCATCCATTCAGCCAGCCACCCTGACTGCCATCCACTCAGCCAGCCACTCTGCCTGCCATCCATCCATTCAGCCAGCCACCCTGACTGCCATCCATCCATTCAGCCAGCCACCCTGACTGCCATCCATCTATTCAGCCAGCCACCCTGACTGCCATCCATCCATTCAGCCAGCCACCCTGACTGCCATCCATCCATTCAGCCAGCCACCCTGACTGTCATCCATTCAGCCAGCCACCCTGCCTGCCATCCATCCATTCAGCCAGCCACCCTGACTGCCATCCATCCATTCAGCCAGCCAGCCACCCTGCCTGCCATCCATCCATTCAGTCAGCCAACCTGCCTGCCACCCAGCCTGCCAGACAGCAGGTGTCACAGCGTTATAGGTTGTAAGTAGTTTCCCGATTCTGTTACGTTTTTACATTACATCCCGAGTCTGTGTTGAAAAGGATGAAGATTTCGTAAATGATTATCACGTTGATCGTTTGAGTACCAGAATCTAACCTGACCATCTAATTGTTTTCTTCACACTGACAGATCCAAGCAACTCTCCAGAATCGTCCTGTCATCAGTTGTAAGTGCACGAAGGTCACAGTTATTCAAAACGTGTTAAATACACTAACTGATTTAGTGGAATAGTTCTTATTACAGAAAGTCCAGATAAAACTATAGTTCCCAAATACTGAAATAAAAAAGTTAAAGAGTTATGATACTTCTTGATAGCATAAACATATTAATGTATTATTTATTAATGTGCGTCATTTCTATTGGTGGGTTGTATTACTAAAATATGTTAAATTATTGGAAAGCTTAATTATTACTAATTCTGTAATTATATAAACTTAAATACCTCATTAATAGCTATTTACATATCTATCTCCTATGCCCTTTTCAATCTTGTTAAAATATTTTTTTTATAATTTTAAAATAAAGTGACTTTAATGTTAGTTGAAGTTTTACTAAAATATATTAAATTATTGAAGAGATGATTATATAGATTTAACATATATTTTACTGAAAATATACAAGACTTGACGCATTTAAAGTGTAGATTCGTGTATGTTTCAATATCTAAGTTTATTCTCAAACATCGATTTTAATTGGAATGCCACCAAAACACATGTGTATTAAGCACAACGTTCCAAAAACAGTAGGGAATTTTCTGAAAAGATCGCGGCCTAATAACATACGTAAAAGCTTCTATGGATGACAAACATGACCTAATGTGACCTACTAGTACTCTGGCGAAAGGAGGCGGAAGTCATAAAGACTAATAATGCAGGAGGGGCACTTAATGATGTATGATGTCATTTTTATGGAATTTCTTTTTTTCTCTTTTTCATCAAGTTTAACTCTCTATCTCTCCTATTTCAACATGCATATCAATAAAAGCAACCACAGAGATGACTTTGAGGGTGTTTTAAAGACATATCTGCTGAAACAGACCCGAAATAAATCACCAAAACCGCCGATAAACTCGCAAGAGTGAATTTTTAATATTTTACTTCGGAGACACATAGAATACAAAAAAAACCTAAAATTAATTTCTGTTCTAATCAGTTATATAAATGGTTGCTAAGTAGTTTTGAAATAGACCTCTATGTAATTTTACCAGACTTTTAACTATATTTTCTCTCTTTTTTTCTCCATCGTATTTTCTGATACTTCCAGCGTTTCAAAACCCCATATCTAAGCCAATAATGGGGCTATTCTAAAACGGATTGCAGATTTAGAAAGCTCTTTCCACGGACACCTAGGAAATACATATAAGTCAATTGTGTAAACAGCCTCCTTTCGACAAAGCACATTACAAATCTGATGCCAATTTAAAGACACCTTAAGGATTGAAATTTAGAATGACCTTCAAACAAGTCAGATCACGTGATTAGATATGGCGGAACCAGCCGAGCCTTTATTCCGCCACAGGGAATAGCACTGATCCAAGCTTTAACGTTGTATCACAGTCCAATTACAAACTAATAGCACAATGTTCACAGTGTGTGATTGATGGGAGATACTGAGGTTACTGAACCTCATATAGCAGTTAATATCGAAGTTATGTCCTGACTGAAAGAAAATATATGTGCCAATAGCTTTAACACTTTTCCACAAGAAACCCGGTATGTGCGTGATTTTGTTTTAAGTAGGAGAGAAATGAAAATAAAAAGGTTTCGTTAATTTAACTGAACATGAAATATATATAATGCTCACATAAAATTTATAATAATAATAATAATAACAATAATAATAAAAATAATAATACAATTATTATTATTATTGTTATTATTATTGTTATTATTATTATTATTTTTATTATTATTATTATTATTATTGTTATTATTATCATTATTATTATTATTAAACTCATCTTATTTAGGGGATTGAAGGTTGTTCAGTTTTACGTTAATGTTTTCTTCCTGTATTTTTGAGACCATGTTCGATATAATGGTTTAACAGGCTTACATCCGATTAAAGTTCAAACACACTTGTTTTGGTTCCAGACTCTTAACACAGCCATAATGCACACTAATTAGAAAATAGTTGTGTGGAAATTTAAGACGAGTAACGGAAAATGTTTAGTCGGCTTAAGCCTGTGAAATAACAAGGTAACATGAAAACACGTCAAAAATGTATGTGCGTATATTAGATGGGCATTCAGAATATAAGAGAAGAGTATATATACTATACTGTTCAAAATAAGTAGGGATATTCAAAGATAATACAAAACAACATAAAGTTTGTTTTATTTAACGACACCTCTAGAGCACACTGAATTTTATCTTTTCATCGGCTATTGGACGTCAAACATATGGTCATTCTGACGTATGTCTTTAGAGGAAACCCGCTGCTGCCACATTGGCTACTCTTTCATATAAGCAGAAAGCAGAAAATATTTGCGTCAAATACGCAGGATTCCTGCGTCAAATACGCAGGATTCCTGCGTCATGTGAAACCCTTCTTATGAAACATGGTGGCGGATAATGATAAAAGTGATTACTTCTACTCATAAATTACTGAGTGTGCTACAGAATTCTCTCTGAGATTATAATACATGTCCTTCATCTTCACATTATTCCGCTTCGTGCTCCGTATGTCGTCGTTCTAGGGACATCGCCACAATAACTATCAAACGAAACAGTTTTCATGCCTCAAATCGAAATAAGCAAACCACACGCATTAAATATGATGAGTTTTCACCTAGATATTCATCCAATTACTTCATATTGTTTGTCCGTCTATTAAATATTTCTCGTTCGATGCACTGTTTCGTGCATCTGTCACTTAAAATTTAAAATGTTTTGAGATGATCAGATTACAGTTTCATATCAGTTGTTATCTTATATCCAGTCACAACGAGACTGCATGTTTCTCTTTATATCTACCAGTAGATCAAAACAAAAATCTTTACTCTTACGTTCTAAAGAGTATCCGCATGGATCTTCTTAGTGGGGAACGATATGTAGCTCTAACGGTAGCTTGTCTGCCTGTGAACCGGTCGGTCGTCGGATCGATCCTTCTCAGTGGACCCATCTGCAGTTTGGGTTATTTACCGTTCCAACCTGTTGTCCTCAACTGGTTCATCAAAGGCCGTGGTGTGTGTTGTCCTGTCTGTGGGACGGTGCATATAAAAGTCCCCTTGCTGCTTATCGTAAAAAGAGAGGCCTGTGTGGCGACAAAGTGTTTCCTCTAAATACATATGTCAGAATGACCACATGATTGACGTCCGTCCAATAACCGCTGATAAGATAAAACTCTATGTGCTCTAGAGGCGTCGTTAAATAAAACAAACTTTACTTTTTTTTTATCTTCTTAGTGTTCTCGTGTCACCCAACACGAACTCAAGCTTGAAATATCATTAACAGATGATCATGACAAGAGAACAGAATCGTCGTTAATGCTTACCTGGTTTATTTAGAGAGAATGGTTGGTTGTACTTATTTTCGAGCTTATATCCAATCAAAGTTCAAACACGCAGTCCTGGGCACCCAACACAGCTACCTATGTTGTCTGTTCAGGACAGAGGTTAATGTTAGTAGGAGAGACGATACCCGCTGCCGCCACACTAATGCGGCTACACTTATCGAAAAACAGCAAGGAATCTTTTATATGCACTACCCCACAGCCAGAACAGCACATACAACGGCCTTTGTTAAACCAGTTATGGACCACTGGTCGGCGTAAGTGGTATATACCTACCCACTGAGCCTTGCAGATCACTCACTCTGGAGAACTAACTAATGCGGCTACTCTTACCGATAAGCAGCAAGGGATCTTTTATATGCATTATCTCACAGACAGGATAGCACAAACCATGGCATTTGATAATCTGCTTACCTACCCACTGAGCCTTATATAATATCTAGGTTGGAGACGATACTGAGATAAAACATCCCATGCCTCGACTGAGATTCGATCCTAGAACCTACCAGCCACGAGTCCTATAGCTTAACAACTGCGCTACCGGTAATTAAGAATTCTTACGAGACCGTTTTAAATGAAATGGAATCTGCTGATAACAAAAGATGTAATTTGAAGAAACAACATTAAGTTATTTAGAGAACACATTTAATACGATTTGCCGAAGACGAACCTGCAGATAATAAGCCTGTCATTAGATTAGCATATTGTCTGATGAACACATCCACTATTAAATAAACATGCAACTCGGGTCGTGTAGCAGCTGTGTAAGGGAAGGTACGCACACGATTGGTCTATTTACTGGACGCGAGACGCGTGGGTTCGGGAATAACGATAACAGAATTAAGTACTGAATACCTTGAATCACAGTCCGACAGGTTCATCTTTGGCGTATTGATATTCGCGTAGTCAGGATATGACCTGTAGCATCTCTGGGTTTTCTGCCACTCAAAATAAACGCATCATAAAGAAAGATTTGTTTTTTGAAATCACATCCTGATGGATCTAATCCAGGAAAGGCAGAGCAATAACCTGCGCAAGGATAATAGATAACGGAGAAAATACATTTTAAAAATTAATTTAAATTAGATTTTTTTTTCATCTGAAAAAAGGAACCATTTCTCTTTGAAAGAAATCTTTAGTGAAGAAAGTGGAGACTGCACAGCTCAAACCACTTTGTAAAACTACTTCTGAAAGATAAAAAAATAGTACAAATTTATCTCCTTTTTTTTGTCAAAAAAAGCAACATGTTTCGTTTTTCTGAAGTTGGTTATTAAAGTGAAAGGACTGAATTCACAATTATAAAAGATTTGTTTCTTGTGGTGGTATTTTATCAGAAACGAAAGTATCGTGATTGCCGCTTTTTAAAAAGAAAAACATTTACCTATATTTGTCTTGTGAAAAAGTCTAGTTTAGTCAGAGATGTGACGATTATAGTTTTGTAAACCAAGTTAATAACGTAAAAGGATTAGAGTACAACGTTTTCATACGTTCTGGAGTTTCGCCAGAGAGGCAATGAGTGTTGCGGACACATCTCCAGTAGGGTCTATCTGCCAAGTTTCCTGCAAGTTTTCCATGGACAGTCTGTACACGGAGGTCAGGCCAACCCCCTACCCTCAATCCGATGGTTACTTGAGGTGTTTTTGTAACCGTGTCTGTCTGGTATGCTTCACCATCCTCTTTGGGATTACTTTTCTATGGATATTACCGCTTGTTGGCAGGATCGAGAAGAAAGCTATCACTAACGTAAGTAAAAAAATTCAGATTTAATATTCCTGTATGTATGGTCAAGTGTCCACTATTCGTACCTGTTGTCTTTTCGTGCCTTTTACGAAAACTGTGATGTATCGCGTGCACACGACCTCCGCATGCAGTTCTCGCTGCAAACATTATGCATTAACAAAATTACAAGATGCTCCAAAATTAAAAATGCGATATAAACAGGTAAATAATACTATGATGAATTTTAGACTTGAAAATTTACCAATTTTCACTAATCCCAAAAATCAGGTTTTGAAAATAGCCAAAATTTTGCAGAAAAGTTGTCAGTTAATTCTCTGAGCAGTTCGTCTGCGTTCTTGACTTTCATTACTACCTTGTGATATCAAATAAAAAATATTTTTGTTTGACAATGAATAGGGGTAAAATGAATAAAATGTCTTCTAATGTTATTGGAAGATAAAATAATTAGGTTAGATGTATGCGTTTCTAATAAAAAATAATAATTAATGTTGTGGGTTTTTTTGGCTGTTTTTTGTTTGTTAATCATTAGTGTTATTATAGGTGATATATTTTTTTTGTCCTCACTGTTCATATCAACCAAATTAACAATAAATTGACGCATTATTATTATATCGTTTCTGTGTTGCAGTGTTAATAGTTGAAACGTTAATGATGTTTCATTTGTCACTGCAGTTATTATCTCACTGAATTTTGATGACAGTTCTTTAACAATGTTAAATTTAAAGGAAAAAAGGGTGGGAGAAAAAAAAAAAGTTTTTCAAAAGTCCTGAACAATCGTTAATCTTAATGGTGTGGCCTACACCAGTTTTCGTAAAAGGCACGAAAAGACAACTCTGTCTTCTGTCATGGCGGATTTCGCCAAATGTTTTCAACCAGCATTTTAACAATAAATACAGCTTTGTGCTTCCTTTCCGATATGTGTAAAGTAATGATAAAAGGCCACTTGATAAGATTAGTAAACATTTATTTTGTCGTTCTTAGTAGATATCCTGGTATAACTGTTATGGGGCACGAAAAGTGGACTGTGCACTGTACAATAAAATTGCCAACTTACACGCTTTTTGCATCCCATTTCATAGTAAATCCCACAGTATCTACTGATTTTCATCTACAACCACTGACACATTAAAAACAATGGCAGTCGAACAAATACGTCACAAATATCGCAATACGACTTTGTAAGGTATAAACTAAGGTATATAAAAAAACAAAATACATGTATTTGTTTAGAATTATACACTGTATTATTGTTTATTTTTTTATTTCTTATTATAAATATATGTCTGTGTTTTTTTTCTTTCAGTTTTGTTGTTGTTGGATTTGGCAGTATTTATCCTAGTTGACCCTGAAGCATGTTGCAATGAGTCACAAAAGACCATCGGAGAGGTAATTAAAACCAAATATTGATTTAGGGAAGGATAATCCAGAAGAGCACAGTGGGGTAGACATATACTCCTTCAGTAGTTGCCAATCTGCTGTGGATTTGCATAGTTAGACATTCGTTGGTAATATTGACATGTAACTCTATTTCCTAGCAGTCAATCCTTTAGCTAACCCTGCATATCACATTAAAACCCATGTTCTAATTACTTTTGAACTGTGAGTAACACTGCATGTATTTGAAAAGGGTAAATCGTGACTTTAGAATTACAGGAGTATATCTTGTAAGTAAAATCAAGTTTAAACACCAATTATATTTTAAGGTTTCAAAATTATTAAATCAGACCGAGTTACAAAAAAAACCCAAAAATAAGTTATTTATTATCATTTTTGTTTATAGAGGATGCAAAAAGTCAAATCAGGCTGAGTTCTTATTTAGCCTGCGACTGTTGGTTGGTTGGTTGGTTTATTTATTTTTGTGCTTATATCCAATTAAGGTTCAAGCACGCTGTCTCGGCACACAACTCAGCTTCCTGTGCTGTCTGTCCAGGACAGAGATTAGTGTTAGTAGGAGACACGAAATCCGCTGCTTTTCGATAAACAGAAAGGGATCTTTTATATGAACTATCACACAGAGTAGGACATACCACGGCCATTGTTAAATCAGTTGTGGACTACTGGTCGGTGTAAGTGGTATACACCTACCCACTTAGCCTTGTGGAGCACTCACTCTGGGTTGAAGCCGATACTGAGATTAAAAATCCCATGCCTCGACTGATATTTGATCTCAGTACCTACCAGCCTTGAGTCTGATAGCTTAACCAGTGCCGGTCGACAATTTATTAATCTGTGCATGTTTTAAGTAGGACCATTGCTTGTTAAAATCATATATATGAGATTTTCTTCTTTTATGAGCTAATCATTATTTAACCTTGATTATGTTTATCCTGATAGATTTCACTGCATTAGTATTAGGTTTTTAATTATGCAAGCTGAGACCTTAGCCAATTTAGTTTTTCATCCCAGAATTGTCTTCAAGATTTCCTAGTGTATACATGCACATACATGCACAAATAAAAAATTATCAATACAGGCCTAGAAATAATTATTTTTGCTCTGCCTGTTAAAATGTCTGACATCAGTCAATTTGTTCCAGACATGAAAGCAAATGTTTGTGTCACACAATTAAAAAATTACTGTTAATTTTACCTAGAAATATTTTTTCACTCTATGATATTGCCGATTAACGTGGGCAATTTCAGAGTTTGCATGTGTAGAATGATTTTATTTTCCATTTCATGCAAAAGTTTTTGCTGTACCTAGCATTTTTAAATGGGTTACGTAAAATGAAATCTGTTACCTAAATATAATTTTTTTTGGAGTAATCCATAAATATTTCAATACAAATAGACTGCACTTATATCAAGGCAGTACATGCTGTATCCAAAATAATAGTGTCTGACTCTGTACATTAAGATGGACTATTGATTGAGTAAAATGTGTTTTTAAATTTAAGGTGATATCATATGTTTTGTTTTCAGTTGTGGCAATGATCTCTGCAGTACACCAAAGAAGAAAAAAGTAAGTAATAAACATTTGTGACATAAATCTAAGTTAAGCCATTAGGTTGTTTACATTTCTATCCAGTAATATACAGTTTGTATATATACATCAGTATTCTTTAAGGACTTAAGGCCTTTTATTTGTTAGACCATATATTTGTGGGGTTGAAAATTATTTTTATTTCCTTGGGTTATTGATCCACTGATATTCTGGCAGAAATCAAATAAAAAAACCCACAATTTTGCTTTTTTATTTAATTTTTTTTCACAGGCAACATTAGAATCAATGATTTTTATAGAAAGTAATAAATTTTTTAAAAATATATTCCTGGGAATTTACACATTTTGTCAAATACTATGTACCTAAACAGATATCTATGTACATTCTATGATTTTTATTCTTTGATCATGTAATGTACAGGACATAAAGTAAAGTTTTGTTTTATTTAACGACACCTCTAGAGCACATTGACTTTTATCTTATCATCGACTATTGGACGTCATACATATGGTCATTCTGACATATGTCTTTAGAGGAAACCCGTTGCCGCCACATAGGCTACTCCTTCTGATAAGTAACAAGGGATCTTTTATATGCACTTTCTCACAGACAGGACAGCACATATCACAGCCTTTGATAAACCAGTTGTGGACCACTGGTTGGAACAGAAAATAGCCAAGACTGCTGTACGGTACATGGAAGTTTTAATCTAAAGAAATATGTTTTGGTGAAAACAAATATCCCCAGAACCAGTCCATAATATTAGCATCATTTAAATTTACATGTGCCCAGCAGTTTTTACTTGGAAGAGGGTGAATGTTAGTTTCCTGCACAAATTCAAAATCTGCATAACCGAAAAATAGGTTATGCCCAAAAAATTGTATAACCTATTTTCATTTGCATAACCGGTTTAAAAAAAAAAAATTAAAACCAACTTTATTTAGCCAATTTTACATGAACAGTAAATTGGTTATGTGAAATAAATTTGCATAACCGCTGCAACGAACGAAACAATCGTTTGTGCAATTTGTGCAGGCATATCATCCCTATGTCAAATTGCCGTATAGGTATAAAACATCACTGTACATAAATGTCTTCGTTTTTTTTTTTTTTTTTTTTGTATCAAACTACTTATTTGATATTCTTGTTTTCCTAGATGAAATGGTTAATAGCATTTTCTGTTTGTAAGACAATTCTAATTTAATTTTTTTAGCACTGCTTTTATTATTTTTAAATATTGTCTTTCAGCAAGAACAGCCCTTGTTTCAGTCACCACTAACATTCAGTCCATCTGTTGTGAGCAACACGTTTACGCCATCACCAATCACAAGTAATGTCATCAAGAAAGAGATCAGTTTTCAAAGTAAGTATCAGTTGAAGATAATTTTTGCAAAACTTGCTAAGTCCATGTGAAGTCAAATTGAAGGAAACAGTTTTACAAATCACTTTGTGTGTGTGTATAAGACCCTAGGTGATGGAAACAACATTTGTATAAAGTAAATATTGTAAAAATGCTTTTAGCAATGTACAACTATCTGATAAATAATTGAATGTAAAATATGCAATTTATATGATAATTAAGATCTATAAAAAACAAATTAAGCAACGGTTTATAATATAGAAAAATATATGAAATAAAAATAAATAAAAATTGAATATTTTGGTGGGGGTGACAATATTTTAAAATCTGAGGTAACCAGAAGTCGGTTCACATGGTTTTTACCTAGATAACCTGATCGGTTACCTCAAATTTATGTAGAATTGTTTCTGTTAATGCTGGCCACACTACTTTCACTTTATCTACAATGAAGTTCCAATTTTTTTTTTTTAAAGCTCATTATGCAATGTCAGTATTTTAAAACACTTTTGGATTCCTGTTTTCGTTAAAACCATTTTCAATATTTGTAAAATTATAGGCAATCCAATATTATGTCAAGTTGTGAACATATATTTCTAAAGATAAAATAGCAGCAGATATTTTAGTCGTCCCCAACAGTCTGTGCACATTTCATTAAAACTTTTGTCTCGACTATACTGAGCATTTTAGTTTAGACTGGTCGCAAGTTAAAACTGCTGCAACATAACATTGTCTACTGGTTTTCTGTGCTTCAAGTATCTAAAAATCAGTCTAAAACATTTGTCGGGATACGTCTGCGTGAATAAACTTCCTGTAATAGTGGAGTTAGCAAGTTTTAATTTCTGAAAGTCTACAGGTCATAACATAACCGATTCACGGTTTGCGTAAATTTAAATTTGCGTAACCCACACGCGAACAGAACAGAGGTTCGTGTGAAATATTATGCCCTATATCAAAATATGACATTTGTAACTATGATTGTGTACCTTTAATGCAATTCATCCATGCAAAATGTATTCACATCTCATTTGTACATAACATAGCCTGTTAATTCAACCACCTGTAATTTATTCATTTTTGTTCTTTTCAACACATGCTTTTTAATACTGATTCAGCCACCTGCTGTTTATTGAAATAGAACACATAAAATATGTCGGTGGTGTATCCTGGGGTTAACAGCTATTTAAAACTTCGTGTCAAGCCATGCAGCCCTCTGTAGACACTTAATTCTTTTCTATGTCACCTCTTCTGTTTCTTATGGTAATTCCCCTAACCTCGTGCTTTATCGAACATGTTCATTTTCTCCACATAATGCGCTTACTGGTAAAGTTTGTTTTATTTAACGACACCTCTAGAGCACATTGATTTTTATCTTATCATCGGCTATTGGACATCAATCATATGGTCATTCTGACATTTTTAAGAGGAAACCCACTGCTGCCACACTTTCCGATAAGCTGCAAGGAGTCTTTATATGCACTGTCCTACAGACAGGACAGCACATACCACAACCTTTGAGGAACCAGTTGTGGACCACTGGTTGGAATGGAAAATAGCCCAAACTGCAAATGGGTACACTGAAAAGGATCGATCCGACGACATCCCGCTCTTCTCACTTACTAGTATGCAGTACCATAAATATACTGCTTTAGAGCACTTTCTTTATTAATGGTTTTCATACAGGTAGAGATCGTTTTCTCGTTACCTGTTAACAATTAGATAATGAATATTTTATGTCCTACCATAGGCGGTCTGTACTTGTACATGTATGTGTGTAGGTGTGAGGAATTCATGTCTTACAGCCAGGCTTTCAGTAAAATTGTATTGAATTCATTAAATAAACAAGGGCGGATTTCGATGTCTTCGTACCGCGCAAATCTCTGGTAGCTTTATCTGATGCAGTGAAAAGGGAAATAGTTGAGATAACAATAGATTATACCATCTGTTGTCGTGGGATGATGGGCATGTCTACACATGACTAAGTGTCTGAATTACTAAATATTTGACACCCAATAAGCGATCATTAATAAATTAACGTGCTCCAGTGGTGTCATTATATAAAAAGAGACTGTACGGCCTATAAAAAGAGCTGCTGTGGAACATTTTAACCTTGGAGCATCCTCGGAGATGGGCCTGAATATACCTACCAAGATGGCTCTATTATGGATTATGGTCTAGTCTGGTTACCTGTTGCTCAAAGGACTGGGACATCACTCAAGATGTGTACTTTCATGGTCTTATTATGAGGTCATAGAAAGAAAGAACATAGAACACATTAAGAGATGCCTTTGTGTGGGGTTTCTTGTGTAGACCATGTGTCACATGTTCTGTGTGAAACCTAATACTAACTGCTAATAAAATTTAATAGTTGATGATTAAACAGTTTTCATAGATCACACTAAATGGTAGAGTATCCACCTGTTAAGCTGTCGGTCATCGAATCGATCCTTCTCAGTGGATCCATTTGCAGTTTGGGCTATTTTCCCTTCCAACCAGTGGTCCACAACTTGTTCATCAAAGGACGTGATATGTGCTGTCATGTCTGTGTGACGGTGCTTATAAAAGACACCTTGCTGCTTATTGGAAAGAGTAGCCTATGTGGTGGCAGCGGGTTTCCTCTAAACATGTCAGAATGACCATATGATTGACGTCCAATAGACGATGATGAGATAAAAGGCTGTAGAGGCATCGTTAAATAAAACAAACTTTACTTTTTCAAATCTGTTGAGAAAATAAAGTGGTGGGTTTGTAGATCTGGCAGAAGGCTCACAGCATATTACTCACATGTGACATGTAGTCCTGTATATCTGATCAAAGTAAAGTTTCTTTTATTTAACGACGCCTCTTGAGCACATTGATTTTTATCTTATCATCGGTTATATGGTCATTCTGACATATGTCTTAAGAGGAAACCCCCTGCCGCCACATAGGCAACGCCTTCCGAAAAGCAGCCAGGGATCTTTTATATGCACCGTCCCACAGGCAGGACAGCACATACCATAGCCTTTGATAAACCATTTGTGGATCACTGGTTGGAACGGAAAATAGCCCAAACAGCAAATGGGTGCACTGAGAAGGATCGATCCGACGACCGACAGGTTCTACCGTTTAAGATATATCTGATCATGTAATTTCTCCAATAAAATGAACAAGCTTTACGCTTCCTCACCATGACCCTCCTTTTTAGGTCTGACCTGTTTTCATCCCTGCTAAGAGTAGCCTTTTGGGAGCAGTTTCTTCTGTAGACCATGTGTCACAGATGTCCCTAACACCTAATAGCTGTTAATACAATTTAATAGTTGATGATCAAACAATATACTGTGGAGCTGTTGAACTAAAATTCCTGTCATTTAACTTAGATAATGATTTAACCAGATTATCATGGGATAGGCTATAAAAGTCTCAGTAAACATGGAATGATCTCTATATAAACACAAGCATGCGGACACAAACCTAAGTGACATATTTATACTCTTTATGACTCACAAACCCTTACAAAATTTCATAATAGAGTCTAGCTAAAAGGCCAGCAATTTGTCATCACCGCCTGTTGACAATGTCGTAGGCTATTGTATGGACGACAGTTTTTTTTACCGGGTACATGTAGCTCCAGGTGTGGATGCAGGATTTCTGAAAGGAGGGGAGACCAAATGTAACGGGTGAATAGGACTGGATAAATTGTTAATTTATATGTTCTTCCACCTGGAATTTTTTTTTTTTTTTAAATTAAATACGAGAAAGGGTGTGTGTCTGTATCCCATGAATCAGTAAAGTAAAGTGTTTTATTTAACGACGCCTCTAGAGCACATTGATTTTTAATCTTGTCAGCAGCTATTGGACGTCAGTCATATGGTCATTCGATCATATGTATTTAGAGGAAACCCGCTGCCGCCACATTGGCTACTCTTTCCGATAAGCAGCA
>JAULBS010123805.1:0-13935 GCA_032355785.1 Symmetromphalus regularis | reverse complement strand
CACATTGATTTTTATCTTATCATCGGCTATTGGACGTCAATCATATTGTCATTCTGACATATGTATTTAGAGGAAACTCGCTGCCGCCTCATAGGTTACTCTTTTCCTATAAGCAACAAGGTGTCTTTTATATGTACTGGACAGCACATACCACGGCCTTTGATGAACCAGTTGTGGATCACTGATTGAAATGGAAAATAGCCCAAACTGCAAATGGGTCCACTGAGAAGGATCGATCCGACGACCAACCGGTTCACAGGCAGACACGCTACCATTTGAGCTATGTCCCACTCTCAACAAAATTAAGCCTGCAACAGTTACTGATATGAACCATTGGCAAAAAACTATACTCAACCAAAAATTGAATAAACTGACATTTATTTCATAAACCAGACGACATTTAATGCAGAAATTCTGTGTGTGTGCGTGCGTGCGTGTGTGCAGTAATACAAGTTGTGCATGTGTTTTCTGCCAATGGACAATTACTGTGACCACCCCATGAAACAAAAATATTTCAACAAGCTTGCTTTCTTTTTAGGTTGAGTTTATAAATATTCACGATTCTGATTTTCGGGTGCACTAATTTTGTCACAACACTCCACATCCCCAATTTTATACAAAAATGTTTAAGGTAAATTATTCCCTGACTACCACTGATAATTTGAATTTCTCAGTGCAGATAAATTTGAGGGCATTAATATTTTGTTTTGAGAATGTAACAAGAGTAGCTTACCAGTACGACTCCCCAGGCCAAAAATCGTTTTACTCGTTGTTGCCAGGTTTTAAATATAATCAAAATTTTACCAATCTGCAAAGTAAAGAATTTACTACATCACTGACCTATCAATGTAAAATAAATATACAGAATCAAATTCCAAAAATTTAAAGATAATTTACTCATTTTATCCCAACAATACACTTTATGCAATGCTGTATTTAACACCCAAAATATTGTAGTACATATGTCACATATACAAATGTCTTTCTTTAAAGGCATAACTTACATTTTTTTAAATGTGTTTTTATACCAATTTCAGGCTTCGTGTTTACAAAATGTTTAAGCCCCATTTCTTATTATGGTTAAATCTTGATTCATAGTTCACACAGTGTTTAAAGTTCTGAATGGAATAGTTTGAACCGTAAATCAAGACTGAACGTTAAAGTAAAGACTAGCATTAACGTCACATTAGGCTACAATTCCAGGGGTCAAACTTCAGTGTTTGGAGGGCACAGTGATTATTGCCTTGGATTCCTAGGAATCAAGAGGACACCAAGGCAATTTTGATGACACAATGGCTAATGTGAGTTTCCAATGGGACAAGTGGGGAAAAAAGGCACAGCAATATTTGCCTTTGTTAGAAATGAAATTGAGAGGGCAATGCGGCAAAGGGACAGGGTGGCATGGCAAATGTCTCAATGCCTTGGTGAAATTCAAACAGCGGCAATTCTTTTATTTTCCAAAATCATTGGATGGAACCAAAAATAAAAATAAAATTTGTTACCACTTATCATGTAATAATCTGGTACCCAGTATTCCTTTATACATGAAATTATATTCCATCTGAAATAATTTATTACTGTAACATATCGTCACTTACATAATAATACTAAATCTTAACACCTAAAAATGTTACGTTTTCAAGTAGCTAGAGTCATTGCTGTTAGGAAAGAAAGAAAAAGGATTATTTATTAATGACTTGCCAGCACACTATTTATTCAGCAGCTAGTGTCAGAAGAAACCTGATAATGCCACATAGGCTAATCTTTATAATTAGCAGCAAGAGATCTTTTATATGCACTTTCCTACAGACAGGACAGCATAAAGCATTGCCTTTGTTACACCAAATGTAGACCATTACCTGGAATGAGAAACAGCCCTAATGTATCAGCTAAAGGGGATTGATCCAATGACCCATCACACTTCAGGCAGATGCTCAGCCTGTTAAGCTATCCCCTGCTCCCAGCACATATAGTGTTCAACTCCTGAAATTGCTCATGGCAGTCGGCGATGCCTTGGAGATTGTCACAGAGGTTTTCATTCTCCGCAGCATTTTTGTTTTTTACCGAGGACAATATATTTTTTTGCAACATGTATTTTTTTCTTTTTATTAAAAATAACTATTTCTCCACAGCATCTATTTTGCATTGAATATTTTCTTAATAGCAGGGGTTGAGTGTTCAAACCTGAAGTCCTAGAAAACACATGAAGCAACATGTCAGTGTTCCAAGAATACCCTCAGGATCATGTGGCACAGTAGTCTGGTACACCTCCTACAATGGAAAAAATTAAAATAATAAAAACAATATATAACATGTTGGAAAAAGACATTTTTAGCTTCATTCACTAATCTATGTGCAGCCATGAAGCTGCAAGTGATGATGAAAGAAAATTTGATAAAATATAACAATTTATTATTTACAAAGTAATCAAATATATAAATATGCACAAAGTATAAATTTATGCACTTTGATTTAATGCAAATTCGAATATAAACTATGAGAAATTGAATCCTTTTTTTGCTCTTCCCGGGGAACTGAAAATGTTTTTGGTGAGTTAATTTCATGTTTCTTCTTCCCTTTTATAGATCAAAATGGAACAAACTGCTAGAAAAAGAAACAAAATTTCTGTTGAAGATAATCTTAAAATTATTGTATTTATTCCTATTGTAACATCAACGATTTATTCACCGAGTTCTTAAATTCAAAGGTAATTAACTTGCCAGAAGGTAAACGTGTATAAAAAGGGGGTCAAAATGGTTAACAGAGTTCTTTAAGTGAACATGTTATTCACTTCTGTATTGATTTCAGGTGGTTTAAGGGTAAACACATCCTATTTAAGTAGTGTAATTCGAAAAACCTATAAAATATATACTCCCAAATTTCACATAAAATCAGCTTTAAAGAAAGAAATAATATTTTTGTATAAGGCCATTTATACTGTAATACAAAATGTTTGTGACATTTGGCAGCTATATTAATATAATAATAATTTAAAAAATAGTTGCCAAAGGGGAATTCAGATAGCCTAGGTCTACCCTCTGGATTTGTACTTGATTTGGTACACAAATTGTGGACAAACTGAAAATAACTCAATGGATTCAATGAAAGATTGATCCCTATTGACCCAAAGAGCTATGTTTCTTCTCATAAAGGGTAAAATAATTATTTTACCGTAGATGAGGGTTTCTGCATCAGATGATCGTGACCCAAGATAAAATCATCAATAAGGTTGGCTGCTCCTCCAGTGCAATTAGCATAGCGTCCTCCATCAGCAAGTCCTCCTGGACCGAGATAGCCTCTGTAAAAGCACCAAATTAATATCAAATATTTTATTTCTGAATGCAGGGTTCAAACACTTAGAGCAACGTAATTCCTAGACTATTTTGGCAAAATTTCTAGGATATTTAAAATGTTTTTTTTTAAGTGTACCTAGATCATAAACTAGAACCTAAATTTTTATAATTATTTTGTACACATTAAAAAAACTTTAATTTAAAAAATAAATAAACTGACTTGACATTCAAGGAAATATGACTTTCCAGGATATTTCAATATCAGTTTCTTTTCCAGCATACTGTAAACAGTGAAAAAGTCCCAAACGTATTAATTTCACGTCATTCGCGACCAACCACAACTGCAAAATTTAAAAGCACCCACTTTTTTTCAGCACTAAACTACGATCAAAGTTAGTTTTTTGTAGGTAGTGGTACATGTTTAAACCAAAAAAATACAAGTGCATATGAAAAACATTTTCTTAGTGTATTGCCAGTAGGCTATTCTCATTGAGGAAATTTTTATTATTATTTATAATTTTATTTACTTTTTTTATATTATTTTTTTCGCGAAATTTAAACATTGCAAACGCTAAGGTGCATATTCGCAAAAATAACACATTGCAATATTAATACAGTTTACAGTATTTCAAGATATCCAGTGGGTGTACAATGACTTGGCTGGAAATGAACAACTTGACAGCTAAACTGTTCTCACATACCAGTATGAGTATTTTTGGTTGCCATCTTTACCACAAATGAAACGTATTTCTAAAAATATATTTTTTAATGGTAGCTCAGGAATTAACAGGAAATAGTGCCCAATTACCAGTTTATTAGTTGTGGTAGTAATGTGCCACAAAATCTAGTTTTGAACCACTACAAGTGTGTTGTAATATTTCTCACCAAGTCTCTATACAGGCCAGTAAAATTTCACTTGCATGAACAGAATACTTATTAAGTAACATTGTTACCCAGGGTTCTTGCAAATTTTTCTTAATAAAAAAACCCCACTTTTCGAAGACTTTCAAGGTAGGTTTTGCAATTTTCAAAGACATTTTTCCCCCCATCAAAACAGCCAGGTTTTTAGATGGAAATTGCTGAGAAGTACAAAATTTGTCACGATGGTAATTACAGTAACGGTTGAATTAGTATTATCACAAGATATGGGACATTCACCTGTACCGAAAAACAAGCACAATTCAATGTTATGTTCAGGGGTAGTCAGAAGATTAAAGGGAGACAGAGCATTGGGGTTCTTTTCTTTTTTTGGGAACAGATAAGACAGAAATTAAAGATTTTCACAGACTTTTATTAACAAACCTGAAATTCAAAGACATTCAAGGCCTTGACAAATTATTATTTTAAATAAACTTTGCAAAGATTTTCAAGATACGCAAGAACCCTGTCACTATAACAAGAAGCATGTTCTACATTACGTTGGACAGTTGTAAGGCAAAGGGAGAAAGAAAGTCAGGCAAAGCCACAAAGCAATCAGCAACATGTTGGCAATCCACTCTACCCAGTATGGAAACACATCTCTCATAGGCGACCACCACTTGTACTGCGAAAAAAAAGCACAAAGCATTAGTTCGTTCTCAATAATACCTATATAGCTTTAAAAGCACTAACATACCACCTTTCGTAATATGCTGCATATTTTCAGCCAATACAGATTTGTTTTGTGTGGTTAAAACACTGTTTGAAATGGCTCACTTAGTGTATCAAGGATAAGAACAAGTCAGAACAAAAAAGGCGGGTCATTGTGAGGGAGCTTATAGAGACTGAGTGCAGGAGGGTGTGTTTGCCCCCCTCCTGCATGTACCTTCAAAATGGTTCATTTAGAGAACAGAAATTGTGTTAAATGAATACTCCTACAGACCCTTGACCTAATTAATTTCCAAACAAAGAATTAATTTTAAATATAAACTTTTGATTTGTCCATAAAAATACTTCATCCAACAACTTACATAACCACAGCATCTCTCTTATTATCAATATTTTAAAAATAATAATGAATTATGCTCATGGACAGATAAATCATAAATCATAAACTCGACATGGAATTCTCTATGCCATGGTTCAGGTAAAACATCTTGCGTGATATAAAAGCGATATCTAGTTTCATTCATAATTAATATTTAGAGCACAAAGACCCTTAAATTCCATGAGAATATACCTTTAAGGGTTGGTTGTTTAACATAAAATATCTTTAAAAATGTACACATTAGTGCTAAGAAATACTAACTAGATCTTTATTTGCTAGTGTGGGTCTGGCAAAGAACATGTGGATTGAGGCAATCATGAAGAATGTCATACCAAGCCGCTGCAGCACACCTGGAATTCTCATCTTTTTAATAGGAACTCCTGAAACAAAAATATTAAAATGTTCTCTTTAAAAACAATTCCATACAATTATTTCCTAAAATATAATCATTTGTAAATAATTTAAAACTCCTACATTTATAATGTTGTCTGTTTAATAATTTAACAAATTAAACTAAGACAAAACACCATGATTTTCAGAGGTCTGCAGTTTTAAATTAACAAAATAAACATGTTTTATAAACATTTGATCAAAACAGCTACTATTAAGTAAATGAAATTAGCAATTTTATCCAGGCACTGTATGATTTTACATATACAGATACAGGGACATTGGAACAAAATTCAAATTGGTGGGGGGGGGGCTGTTCATATTGGGGGCGCGAGCTGCTCCTATTAATGAACATCGGAATTTGCCAGTGAATAATTCAACAAAGCAGACCCCCTCCCCCCCAACTCCCCTGAGATATATGGTCCATTTGGTAAGTAGAAAGTCTTATGTGCAGTTAATGAACATTTTAACCAGCCCATGAACATATTAAAGATATGTTGAAATGGTGTCAAACAATTAAAAAAATTTCAGTAACAAATCACACAAATACAACCACTGTTAAAAATATATATATTACTTCCACTATCAAGACATTTTGTAACTTTTATTCTTATCAGGACTGCCACCGTGACAGACTAAAAATGCAACAACAACTATTTTGGAATATGTTAATAATATTACAGTAAATATGTAAAATAAGCATGTGACCATTAGCACAACAATTGAAGTAGCCAATGCTACAAAAATCAAACTTATCATCATTCCTTAAATAAGGTCTTCTGAAATAATTTTTGGACCCATTTGCAGTTTGGGCTATTTTCCGTTTCAACCAGTGGCCCACAACTGGTTCATTAAAGGCCGTGGTATATGCTGTGCTGTTTGGGGGACAGTGCATTTAAAAGACCCCTTACTGCTTGTCGGAAACAGCAGGTTTCCTATAAAAATATGTCAGAATGACCATCTGATTGATGTCCAATAGCCTGTGATAAGATAATAATATATGATCTAAAGGCGTTGTTAAATAAAACAAACTTTAATTTACTTTACTTCAGAAATAATTTTGAAATCAAACTGGATAAAGTGGAGGTCCTCATAAAAACATAAAATAGAAAGTTACGAGAATACCTAAAGGCAGAAATGCATTAAATCTTTTTTAAAGTATGGTTTAAGCTGAATTAATTATCTGAAAACAATTGTTACTGTATTGGTACATGTATATCAATAACATGTCCTATCACCTGCTATTGCTGTCCTTCAGTTTGGCAAGAGATTTATAAATATAATAGAAATTGTCTGAACAAAAAAATAATCATTAAAATAAAAATTACAGGCATGGTGCTGACAAAAAATGGTTTATGTGGAACAATGTTGACCCTTGTTATGAGAAGTAAAATAGCAATGAAGGCTCATGTGCAGAAGCTACCACACACTTCCTCATCATCTCCCTTAGCCTCAGCTGCATTCAGAACAAAAGTGCTAGCTAGACTAGGTTTTGCACTTCATATTAAACCACTGAGACATTGCTACATAGAGACTGCATATGCTAGCCTGTCTTGAATTCAAGATTGATCCACTAACACCATAAAAAATTTTTTTTTTTTAAAAAGAAGACTTTTGTTTTTATTTATATATTTTTTTATTATTATTATTATATATATTTTTGCTTCTCGCAGAATTCTGCGATTACACGGAGAAGTACCATGCCTGAAAATAAACAAATAATAATAATAATTTTTTATTATTTTTTTTAATGTCTGGGGTCAAATTTCCAATTCTTATCATGCTATTCTCTTCAAAGCCAAATCTTTTGTGAATACGAACCATTTGGATAGTTTCCTGTGTTGACCATCAGACCAACTACAAAGAGTTTGATAGATCGCAAGCAGATCTTGTAGAACAATCTCCTCTTGGTGGTTTTCTTCTTCAGCTGTGAACTAAGCCAAAACATCATGGAGGTGCCCATGATGAAAGCAAATCTGACAAGAAAAAGAATTGGGCATGGTTGTTCGAATCGCTGGTTAACTTAACCATTGGTTAATGCTACGGCCAGAGTTTTTTCAATTATTCGTTTCATGAACCTGCCAACCCTACATTTTGCTAAATTAAAATAAAATTAAAAGTGTAAATTCACACTTAATTTATTTCTGACGATTGTCCTGAAGGCAAGAAAAAAAAAAAAAATTCTGCATACAATATTTTAACTACCATAAGCAATATGGATACACTGCCCAGGGTTTTAATCAAAAACATTAAATTTACACTTTGAAGTTAAATAATTTCTTTTCATAGGAGGTGAATATAGAAGTATGCTTGTACATGTATATGACCAGTTGAATAAGTAAAACAGGTAAAACTAATTTTAGACAAAATTTTCTTTTCCCTCCCAAGAAATTTTGTAACTTATTTGTTGTGGGGTGTGGGGGTGGGGAGGGGCAATGTTCTTTAAAATAAAAAAATTAAAAAAAAACTCTGACCTAACTGTGAGTTAAATTCCTTAACCCTGGGTTAGCTAACCACTTGTTTAAAAACCCAGGGTTAGTTTTCAATAACTCATGATTAACAAGTTGGTGAGGAGTAAATATATCCCTTCCAAGAAATGGTGAAATTATGGTAATTTACTTCTACAATCATCTAACATGATGTCATGAAGAAAAACTACGTATGAAAATGACATCATAATTTACAGCTGATGCCAAGTGCACTTTTCAAGTGCCCTGTGTCTGTACATTGAGTAGTCACTTTTTAATAGTTTTTATGATAAATACATGTATGAATTATGAAGTATATTAAATAGCAATAATTACTGTCTACACCATAAACCTACCCTATCATCTAACCTTCTAAAACTCCACTCATTTGGTGTTATTTCTATTAATTCATTGCTTTTTTTTTTAAGTTTTAAATGTCATTCTCAGAAGTACATGGTCTTAGATTAATGTTTACAACATCGAGTCATTAAAGCGATATGTCCACTATATTTATCCACTGGTTAGGCACTTAACTGAAGGGTCCAGTTGTTCAAAGCATTGTTAAGCTAACCATGAGTTAGATGAATATTTCTCTTTAAAATATATTCAAAGAAAGTTCAAATATACTTCTGATTTGATTATTTATGGATACATTAGGCTAAAATAAACTAAGTTTCAACATATCTCTTCAATTACTATTTATGTAACAGGGTCATTTTAATGTACTTAATTAAATATTTTATTTTCAGCTTGTAATTAGTTTTATTTCAATAGTATTATGTTTGCAGGTACAAGCTGAAGCAGGTGATTATTTTAACTTGAATGTTTATTTCAGCATGTGGAGAATTAGCTCCCAAGCTGAAGCACTTCACCAAACACATGCACATTACTAACACTGACTCTTTCTCTATTGTTCTTTGCTTTCTGATAGTGACCAGCTTGGGTCACTATTACATAACTTATCTTGGGTTTAGATTAGGAATAGAGGTGTTGAGATTCATTACAATTTTATACTTGGAAGTGATAAGACATGATAATTTCAATGAAGCTATTTGTACAAGGTATTTGGATTAACTACCTAAGGTTAGTTAAAATAATTTGTTATACATATTATTAACTAAATGTTAATATTAATGATTTAATACTTAATATATAAACATAAAGTGTCTATTTATTAAATAGGCTAGATGCGTTGTAATTAAATATAATATGCAATATATACTTTTAAGTATTTACTTTGGTTTAAAGTAACATAACTTATTAAATGCTTAATATATATAATATAAGAATGCGTGAAGTGAGCATGTGTAAAGGTGTATTATTTGATGAATAATTTTTTAAAATGATTTTAGCAATCTGTAATGTAAATATATAATTCTGTGATTTTACTATATGCTTGGAAGGGATATATGACATTATATAGAAAGTGTTTTCAAGCAAATTAATTAGGAGTGTATTTATTTTGTGTAATTATTTTATAGGAATGTGTGGTGGATAATGGTTGTCAACTCGTAACGTAGAGATGTGATCATAACCCTTATAACACATATGGTAAGGATAATTGATTTAATTTTATTAATTCATACTAGTATAAAATATATACTACTACATTTCATCATTCATTCTTGAAACATAATATTATTTAGTAAATTAATACTTGTATTCTGTAATTGATACTAGTGTAAAATATATACATGTTCTAGTAAATTTCATTATTTATTAATGAAATATAATACGGTATTCATTATTCAATATTTATTGTATTGTATGGTGAAATATGTAATATAATGCTTATGTGAGACATTTCAATTTATTTTATTGAACAAATGAGAATGTGTAATTTTGATTATGTTTATATGCTGTACATCTATTAATATTTTATTTTATGCCTTCATATAATAGTTAACTTAATATCTTTATATTTTATCTTGTAAGGTATGAATTGAATTGATGAATTGATTGACTGATTGATTGATTGATTGATTGATTGATTGATTAATGATGATTATGGTTACTGACAAGATGTAATAAAAAGGAACGAACAAATTCGCAGCGTTTGTGCGATTGTCTAAAACCACACAAAAATGACAGCTGCTACACACGTATACAGGGTGATGCGTGTCATTAACTATGACTCAAAGAAAATATACTGTCATATAACATTTTAACGACTTACAGAGTGTTTTCACTCAAATCTGCACAAAATGTCACTTGCAATTATTTGGCTAACCCAGGTATCAAAAAGTATCACTAATTTAATAATTATTCTGCTAAAAAGATACTGAAATTACAGGATATAGCCCATAATATTTACAAAATAACCACTGCCTCATATATCTACCAATCACAGCTGAGGTTTCATTCATTTCGGATAGATTTGGATTCATTGTACCTCAAACTTTGACCTGAGAATAACGTGATTTGGTACAATGCAACCCGGAGGCGCTTATTCACACCGCTCGTCTGCTGCTATTTTGACCTGAGTATCAGAATGTGTACAGTATCAGTTTTACCATCTCATTTAGTAATAATATCGTTTAAAATATCTTCGTCTGGTGAAGCGAGAAGTTTTAACACAATAAAAATTAATAACAATAAACCTAGACCAAGTTGTTACTGTTGATTACTTTCAGACAATGAGCTTAGCTATATAACAGGAAAACACACCTTATAATGTAAGACCTTGATTAAAATCAATCTACTATGTCAAAATAGATATTATTTTACTGATCGTAACAGTATGGTTGATTTCGCAGCATTGCGGCAGATAGTACTGGTTGGCTGGATTCATAAATCTTGTTGTATTCGGTTCGTTGTATAAACGTAATTTACACAAAAAATAATTGTTGGGAACAAATATTTGGTTCGTTCAGTTAATTTGTTATGCATGGTTCGTTCTAAAAGTTAAAATTTTATGATAAAACGTATGTGAAAAAACGGGACTTTACAATGAGTTCATTATAAACATGTTCGTTCTAAAAGTATTTAATTATTTTATATTAAGACGGGTCACTGCGTCCTCTTTGTAACACCTGTTTAGGTGATGAATTTCACTACTTGTTTCAGTGTCCATATTTCATTAATAAAAGGGAATTATACTTAAACAAATACTTCTGGAACAGACCAAATACTTTTAAAATGAAACAACTATTTTCTTCTCTAAAATTATCAGTTACTAAAAAGATATGTAATTTCATTGAAGTTATTAACTCCGTGTTTACAAATATTAATGAATAATAGAGTTCGAAATATTGTACGTTTAATTATATTGTTTTATTGTATGTCTTTAATGTTTTGTCTCTTTCAATAGCTTGTAAATGTATGTGTGTGTTTGTATATGTGTGTGAAAAATCCTATGTGAATGTTTGTATATGTGTGTACCTCAGTATGTATATATCTATCTTTTGTATTTCATATGATTCTATCTTTTGTAACTGTTCTGTTATTATATGTCTGTTACTGCAGCTGCAAAACACCGCTTGTAAATCTCCTCTATGTATCACCGTATGATGATCTGAGTGAATAAAGTTCTGTTCTGAAGTACACAAATGGTCTATAATGGCGTCAAACGGGGGTAAGGGGGACGGGAAGAGATGACAGTGGGATTACCGTCCCCCCTCCCCCACTTTTTGGACAGGAGGATGTTCCGTCTCCTCCACATTTAGGAACGGATTTACGCCCTTGTAGGAGGCCAAGGGCACGCTCCCTAAATTTTGCGACATTTTAAAATAATAATAATTATTATTATTTAAAGTTTTAAAGAATCCGAAGAATCTGCCTGATCTTATTACTCCCCCCTCCCCCCAATGAATTTTCTGGATCTGCCACTGTTTATTATTTATTTTATAAAATATTAATAATTATTAATTTTATTTTTTGTTATTATAATTTTTTTAATCCAAAACATGTCACTAAGGATATACGCCCGACCGCCCACTTCCTGTTTGTCTAAAATAAAATTTTATTTATTTATTTATTTTGCAAATTTTATTATTATTATTATTATTAACTGTATTATTGATAGTTCACGTATGACAACTACTAGCAGACTGTGTGCTCATCTACAACCCCGTCAGTTCATTGTCTAGATGAGGGCCAGCGCAGCCGGGGGACGCAAGGGGGCAATATCTCACGCCCCCCCACCCCGCCCCTTCCCATATAATCTGCGGCGCCCTTTCTTTGCGTCATTTATTGAATATGTTGTAAGATTGATGGCGCCCTATTCAGTTGCCTCTCTCGCAATATTTAAACAGCTGTGCCGGCCCTGCAGTTCCGTCCCTCATGATTACAAGAATGTTACATATCTGTCAACAACGTATTGTGTAATCTCAGGTGAAAATCCACATATAAATACCCCCTCCCAACACAACAGACTGGCCAGAGACTGGTATTACTCAGTGCGAACTTGATACTGTGTGTTCGGTGTCAGAAGATATCACCCCAGTGTTAAATTTGTGCTTACTGTCGAGGAAATATAGTGCGTGAAAGGTGGGTCAGAATTCTCGCTGGTTTAGCTAAGAGGAAGACAACTTAGACAGCCCGGAAGACGATAACATTAACAACCTTAACAATTGTGTATCGTGGACAACTGGACAACGTGTCCTGATGGCGCAGTGGTTATGCTGGTAGGCACTGAGGTCAAATCTCACATTCTCTGTCGATTTTTTTTTTTATCTTGATACCCTGGGGCATAGCTAGCTAAGGAACGACATGGAAACAGAAAAGTACGGCGAGGGATTGTAATGATGCTGTCGAAACGTCAATAGTGAACTGTTGACACTCAGGATCATCTTTAATTAATAACACCCCTTTTGCTCTGTCTGTCTGTCTGTCTGTCTTTGTCTGTCTCTTTTTTGTTGCGAAAACGACGTGGATGCACATGCTGCCGTACCTCCGGGTAGCTACGCGCCTGATACCGGCTCCAACCCAGAGTGAGTCCTCCCGAAGGCTCAGTGGAAAGATGCACACCACTCTTATCTATCAGAGGTATGTGCTGTCCAGTCTGTGGAAAAGTGCATATAAAAGGTTCCTTGCTGCTAATTGGAAAGAGTAGCATATATGGCGGTAGTGGGCTTTTTCTAAAGGTCATGAGTCACAGAATAACATACGTCTGATACTTAATAGTCGCTTAATAAACAATGTGTAAACAAAGGGCATCCAGGCGCGGATGCAGGATTTCTGAAAGGAGGGTCCAAATGTGGATTTCTGAAAAAGGCGTGGGATGGGTCCAAAAGAGATGAGTGAATAGAAATTGGGGGTGGGTGTGGTTAATTTTCACGTCATTCCAATCGGAAAAAGGAAAAAACAAATTATAAATTTCTAGAAAAGGGGGGTCCTGACTTCCTGGACCCCACTGGATCCACTACTGGGATGGGTCCAAAGAAACCATGGTGTGTCTTTGTGTAACAGTGTTTCCATTGACCGACAAAATTCGAGAGCGCGGATTATAGCTCAAGATGTAGAGCGTCCGTCTGAGATGCGAAGTGTTGTCGGATCGATGCTCTTCAAATCTGGTTTAACAAAAGCTGTATTTTCTGCATATTCTTATCTGTATGAAAAAAGAAAAGTTTGTTTTATTTAACGACGCTTCTAGAGCACATTAATTTTTATCTTGTCTTCGGCTATTGGACGTCAATCACAATAAATTATGGTCATTCTGACATATGAATTTAGAAGAAACGCGCTGACGCCACATATGCTACTCTTTCCGATAAACAGCAGTGGATATTTTATATGCACTTTCCCACAGACAGGACAGCACATACCACGGCCTTTGTTAAACCAGTTGTGGACCACTGGTTGGAACGGAAAATAGCCC
>JAULBS010123794.1:0-13936 GCA_032355785.1 Symmetromphalus regularis | reverse complement strand
CCATGTTAATTAACATTAATCAAATTAATTACCTATAGATGCAATCTAATAACAACTAATGCATTTTTGTAGCCCTTATCTTAAGCTTTCCATTGGTACCTGGATTTTTAATATAGCACAAAAATTAAGGACGTTATGACTAAATTATGACAAAATTTGTCAATCTCGGTAACAAATTTTTACTATTTTGCATTGTAAAACGAGACAAAAAATTTGTTATTTTTGTCATGTTAAAAATATCATAACTTTGTTAATATTTATCACACAAAGATGAATTTGGTACCATATTAATATTCATTTTAAGACCTTTTAATCGATGTTAACAAAACTGAAATCCCTTAACTTTTTTGTCATGTACCTATACAGTGTGATATACATACAATGTATGTGTAATTGTAACATTGTCTTTCTTGAGTGAATTCCAATGGAATTCTATACTCTAACTCTATTAAACCTACCTATCAAACCTCTCAGAAATGTTGATTAGCTAAAAAAAAACTACCAAAGAGAACCATGTGCAGATCATATGCTGTAGTTGAAAAAGAAAGAAAAGATTGCTTGTTTAATGATACCTCAGTATATTATTGGTTAATCAGCAGCTATTAGGTGTCATATGGTATTTGTGAATGATGGTCTTCAGAGAAACACATAGCTGCTACATAGGCAGTTTTTTCCCTATTGGAAGTAAGGGATCTTTTATATAAGCTTCCCTACACATACCATAGCACACACACCAGCTTGTTGTACTAGTTGTGGATTGCTGGCTGGAACAAATAATCCAGTGGGTCTGCTGAAGAGGATTGATCTGATGACTGACTGCATCTCAAGTGAGGACTCTACCTTTGAGATACGTCTTACTTCTAGCTACATTAACCATATTGCTGGATTTCTAATGAAGACTAGAAGCAGATTGTGTACGTTTCCATTCAAGCATTTTATGTTTGCAGATGCAAGTGGACATGCTAAACATATAAGGTGGAGCAGACGTGGAAATAAGAAGAAGTAATTGCTCTATCATGGCTTTTTCATAGGCATGGTATTGGCAGATGTCTCAGCATGAATATTTTGCTATGGTAAATTACACATGTAGATCATGCAATACTGGAAGAGTCAGATTGGAGGTTTGACACCCCACACTATCCTCTGTTATGGCTTTGAAAATAGAATAGATGTTAATTATTTATAAAAGTATATATTACACACACAAGAGTCATGAAACAATGAGTTGGAGAGGGCATTTGGAGACCGCCTTGGTTATGATAGCAAAAAGGTAAATAAAAAGGAAAAAAATAATAAGAAAGACAAAGAAAAAAACCCTCTTTCAATTCTACTTAAGAAATAGGTCACACTTTAATCTTTTAATTATTTATTTTAATTTAAAAGAAATAATTTTTAAAAATCAGTGTCTAAAATTGGTAGTTGGTTAATTTTTTAAATTAAATTGTCTCATGACCTTGATTTATTTCAGCATATTCCTGGAAACATGCCTTTATATTTTATGAGCATTAAATATTCTATTGCCAAACTGAAAAAGCTGTTTATCAAAATATTGGATACAGATCAACAAACATTGACATAAAGGTTACCATCATCTATTCATCATATCTGTACACACAGTTTAATCTTTGTTAATTCAGTAGTCACTTAGTATATATGTTTCCAATGATGTCTGTTGGTGTACTGAGCATGTTAACCTGGTACATCAGCAACCGAATCTTCTCGCAAACGGTCTGTCAACTTGACTCCATGTCAGACAGTTTGTTGGCCGAAGACCCCATTGTGTGCACAGCAAACAAAATGCATGCTGCCAGTGACCCCGGCAGACACGCGCACCCGGCACATTAAAGGTGCTTTCTGTGCAATATAACATTATTCAGTGTCAGATACATGTCTTGATGGCTTTTATGAATTGCACTGCAGGGCACTTGATTTAGTCATTTGTGACACTAGATATTTTTGCTGAGATATCAATTTATCACCTTTCATTCATAAGCATGGAAAGAGGTTGCGATGATTCATATAGTTTTCACATAGGGATTTTTCTGGACACAAGGGAACATGGTTGTTAAGGATTTTAAACAATAAAATAGGTTTTAAGTATTCAACTTTTAATACATAAAGTATGTTTTATTGTTAAAACTATAAAAATACAGGGCTAGTCTTCAGTCACCAATTGAACATTTTAAAAACCTTTGACAAATTCTAAATTTTGTTGGAGAAGTAATTTCTTACAATAACTACATGTATTTTAGTAAAGTAAAAAAAAATGTTTACTAACTTAATATATGCTAAAATGTTTAGTTATTACACTAGGGTATATAATCATAAGAATACAGTATATGCCATATTTTTGACTTGTGTATAATAGTCTGTTTTGTAGCCAGTAATATCCTCAAAATTATTTGGATATATTCAATTATTTTTGTGTAAAATTCTTTGTAACTTGTAAAGTTAAAACAATTATGTTGACTTTATTTAAAGGGTTTTATGTATTTTTAATATATATTTTGTTTTGGTTCACATTGTTCACAATATAGCTCAGCATGAAGGTAGGGCATGGTAAAGTTAGTATGTCAGTAGTCTGTTTTCTTCTACACAGTTATAATCTTAATTATTTTTTAAATTACTTATTTTGTTAATTAATTTATATTTTTATTTAAAAAAATTATTTGACGGGTGTATAGACATAAAATAAAAATTACTTCTTTTTTAATTTTTTACATAAAGTTTTAAAATAATTTTTTTAATTTAAAACTGTATATGCTTTTTTCACTCTACACAGAATATTTTCTACATGCATTAGTCAATTAAATATATATAAGTTTATTTGCCTTTAATAAAATAAAATGTTGATCAACTTGATGACGTGATATTTATAATTGTATGTCATCTTGAAAATACTAGTTTGTTTCCAAATAATGTCATTATAATTATAATCAGAAACTGTTGTCTATGTAGCAGTAGTGTTTCCTAAGTAAACTGTCATAAATAGCATGTTTCACACCTAATAGCTGCTGATTAAACAGAAATTATTTTCTTTCCAAACCATCAAACATTACACAATTCATGAAAAAATCTTTATTATATTTTCAAAAAGAGTATTTCCCGTGCAACTCCTTTCACTAGCACACCTCATGTTGATAATTCCTACATGAAAGGCAGGAAGTGTGAGTTTTTACTCCTGCAAGTTGCCACGTATGCAGACCTACAGAAGACTGCAGCTCCAGCCATGCCTTGTTGACTGCCTGGTCAGCAGACGCAGGTTCAAATTTGTTGATTTATTACCTGATGCCTGATTATGCTAGAGATAGAAGGACATTCCTGGAATTCTCTGAATGATGGCATTAAACTGATGGTTATATTGGCAGCACAGATTTATGTTCTTTTAATAGAGTCTGGGTTTTGGCCAGACCCTGTTGATGAAGTAAGAACTGTTGGTCATGCTTTTACCTAATGAGCTGTGAGTGCTTAATTAGAGTTTTATTTTTCTCCTAATCTAGTGAGTCTGGAAGTGTGTGCGTGTTTAAATGGTTTATCAGATTGCTGTTCTGATTGTAGTTGTCTATCAGAGGCTGTCACTGCATAATGTTCAGTTTTAAGTGGAATTTCTTGCATTAAATGAGAAATGAGTGTAGAGTTGAGGTAGTTGATTATGTAATAACTGACCATATGTATTGGTTAATTGTCATCCTGCCTTGGACCAGTGTCTGACCATGGCTAGAGTCTCTACCCATGAGAGGTATGCATGTGTCATACTATACTGTTTATAGTTTACTCAGTGGCTGCTAGGTGTTAGATATATTGTTTTACAACTCATGGTATTTAGAGGAAACCCACTATTGCCATATAACCTATTATTTCCACATAGCAGCAAGAGATCTTTTGCATATGCTATCCAACAGACAGAAGCTGGCTTAAAACTGACATGAATTTACATGACTAACTTAAACCACTTATAGACATTTTTCAGTCTGGACCATGCAGTTAATTTATGCATTATGAAAGTTGTAACTTAAAAATAAAATTTTGTTAAAGAGTTCAAAAGGTTTAGAAACCAAATACTGTAAACTTCATTGTACTCCTGACTGAATGAAAATGAAGAGTCCACAGCATGTACTCCAAAACTGACCTCTTCACACAAACAAGACAAAGAAGCAGACTGCAATAGAGGAACACCTGAAGACAAGCTGAGTAGGAATGCTGAACAGCTCATGCTGACATCTCAATTCCTGACCTGTTTTCATACTGTGAAGAATAACTTAAGGATCACAGAAGAAGAATAACTATACAGTCTAAACTAACACCAGGCTAATCCAAAAATCTGTCCAAACAAAATCAGTTATGTAGTCCTGAATTAGTTTTAAAAAAACGTTGGTCAACCTTGTTAAATTTGTAACAGCCATATTGGCTCTCTGCTGATATTCCTATTACACAGAATGTGATGTGATGTTATAGAGTTCACAGTGACATACAAAAATAATTTTTTTTAACAATATTTTGTGATAATAAAGAAATTTACTGTCAGGGGAATAAGCTCATCAAAAAACAACACATCAGTTATTGCAAATATACATGTAAGATAAGATGAGATAATTTTAATGCAAGTATTATTCCAAAATAGTAACTGAATAGACAAACATACAAATATAATATGATACATAAAACTAAACATTTGACTGTAGTTACTAGATGCATAACATTGTATATACAGTAGAATTCCGTTGGCTCGAACGGTCGAACCTACCGGTATTGTCGAACCAATAATGAAGTCCCGATTTTTCTCTTTATTAATCCCTGTTATTTTATTGCTGATAGGTTGAATACCCCTGGAGTCGAACAGAAACTTTCTCTCGAACTAATTTATTGGTCAGAAATAAACATGTTTAGCTCGAACGGCTAAGTCTATCTGAAGAAATATGAAATAATTATTTATAAAATTTTCATCGACCCTTTCACTTCAATAATGAAGTAAGCTATTATACATTCTGAATTAAATCTTTACCTAGAAAATATGCTGGCTTGTGTTGTTTATTTAGCACCTGTTGGTAATTACCTTTCAAGCAGTAAACAGAAACATAGACGTGTTAATTACGGTACTGAACACAATGTATTTGATGCAGCAGTATTGGCGTAAGATGACACAAAAAACAATAGCTAATTATTTTATTTCTGTCATGCCAAGTTTATTCCTAGCTGTAACGATGATCAGACTGAAAGAAGATGAAAATGATGAACTAGGTGGTGACTTGGCTTTGGCACATCTGGCAGAACTCTGTATCAAAAGCGGGAAGTGATTCTACAGCAGCCTAATAAAGCACAACTTTTTAAATCAAATATTTCAAGAAACAGCTTTATAATGTGTTTGTTATTTTGTTTATTTTGCGGTGATTAATAATTGTTACAAATGTACATGTATCTCTGATCCGACATCTTTTGACAGGATTTCTTTACACTTGTCATTGAACGATCTTGCCCAAGTTGGGTTTACGGAAATATGCGAGGTTGTCCGATTGATAATTGCTTTCGGAAGCACCCGACAGTAACCGAATGCTTGTTTCAAACTACCTGATAGGTCGAACAAATTTTAATGCACCAACAGTGTTCGAGCCAATGAAATTCTACTGTATATATGTAGGATAATTATTTTATTGGCTAGCTGTAGAAATGTAGACTTTTTTTTTTATGTGAAATGATAGCAGATGCCATGGTGCTGTTTTGCAATTCCATCCCTGATATATTATAAACATTTTTCCTAATCTTACACTGTCTAAACCAGCATATTGTATTTGCTCCTAAGAATCACGTTTAGCCTACTAACAGACTAACATTAAAATTGTTATCACCAAATATTAATTTTAAATTCTATATTCATGTGTTTGTACCAAATCAAAAGATTTATCTAATCTTTATGGTGTTAGTATTTAATCAGAACATGTTCTTGCACTTACGTTGGTGTTAGAATTGTGAAATAAAGCATTTATCAGTCTGACCCAGTGTAATCTGCTGATCTAGCCTGCCCCATCATCAAATAAGAGAGGAAATTAGTTTATGGGATCTCTTCCAGAGTCCATCAGGTGTTATCACCAGTCTGTCAACATCTTGCACGAATCTCCAGCTACAAGTCAGCATGGCTTTCAAGTCAAGACTAGTCTTTCTACACAGAATCTACAGTAGGTGCTGAGAAGAAATTAGTACTGTCCAATCTAATATTAAATAATCAGTATGTTTTCAGAAGATCTCCACTTGCCTTGTATGATGTGCCATGGACTTCTGTGGTGTGTGTACTGTGTGTAAATATAGTTTAAATACAGTGTGATGATGATGAAGCCTTACGTGGTGTACCATGGTGTTATACAGTTCCACTTTGATCTGTTTAGATGTATATTATGAAGTGAAGCCTTACATGGTGTACCACAGTGTTAATACAGTTCCACTTTGATCTGTTTAGATGTATATGATAAAGTTAAGCCGTACACGGTGTACCATGGTGTTATACAGTTTTATTGTGATTTGTTTAGATGTATGTGATGAAGTTAAGCCTTACATGGTGTACCACAGTGTTATACAGCTCCACTTTGATCTGTTTAGATGTATATGATGAAGTTAAGCCTTATGTGGTGTACCACAGTGTTATACAGTTCCACTTTGATCTGTTTAGATATATATGATGAAGTTAAGCCTTACATGGTGTACCACAGTGTTATACAGTTCCACTTTGATCTGTTTAGATGTATATGATAAAGTGAAGCTGTACATGGTGTACCATGGTGTTATACAGTTCCACTTTGATCTGTTTAGATGTATATGATGAAGTGAAACCATACATTGTGTACTATGGCTTTCTGTGGTGTAAATACAGTTTCACTGTGATCTGTTTACATATATTATACATTGTATATGATGATGGTTAAGCCATACATGGTGTACCTTGGTGTTCTGTGTTTACTTGTCATGAATAAATAACCAGGAAGCAGTTGAATCGAGTAATAATAATAAATCAGTGGCAAATCCTGTGGTTTATTATTATTAATAATCAGTGCTTTTGAGATGTTTATCTATCAGTCATGTAAATATTCCATGCTGTCCTAACTTTTTATATAAAACAATAACATTGTTCTCCAGTGCTTACTTTCTAGGCAAGTCCATCTCAGCTCAGTGGTCTTACCACCTATTTACATGTGTCTGATGGAGGGGCAAGTGGCCCAGTTGGCTTTGGCCTACAATTTGAGGAGGCCTACTTCCCCTGGTATTTAGCACTTAATGCAAAAATACTTGATGAGCAGTTTAAAATGGGGGCCTACGTATCCCATCTGGCGTGGGCGTATTTCCAACTTTGCTTAGGCCAGGTTGTAGATTTGACTAAGATCAGAATGGAGGTATTAGGTGTCAAACATACAGTGACTGAAACACATGGTCATCAGAAGAAACCTACTGCCACATAGGCTACCCTTGCTGATTAGCAGCTAGGAATCTGTTATATATGTTCTCCAGCAGATAGGATGTTTATGCCATGGTCTTTGCTACATCAGTTGTGCTTGGAATAAGAAATAGCCTAAATTGGTCTGCTAAATGTGACTGATCTGACAACCCATCACACCTGATGTAGACTTTCTACCTCTTCAGCTATTTACATGTGTCTGTTTTATCTGTTGAGCAATGTACACACATTGTATTTTTAGCTAAGATCAGAATGGAGCTATCCGTATGTGAAAAAGGGAGTTGTTATGACAAATTTTTCATTCCAAAACTGAGCCTTTCCTCAAAGAAATTATTGTAAGTTTGAAGACACAGAGACACAATTAAAGAAAATTACAAGTTTTATCATTTTGATTACAGTGGCACCGTACTTATTGATGACCAAACTTGTTTGACGACAGGGTTTTATCTCTCTCAAGGGATCACTTTGTTCAATAATTGCTATGCAAATTATGGGCGTCATTAAACCAATAGTCAATCAATCAATCAATCAATCAATCAATGCAAATTTTGAAGATCACTACACAATTCTAAAATTTCCTAATAAGCAATTGCCAATCATTAAAGACTTATTAGCAGTTATTATTGATCAAAATTTCTAAAACGAAATCCTTCCTGTTGTCCAGGACATACAGTACAGGAAGATGAGTTGTGTGCCCAGGAAGCATGCTTGACCTTCAGTTGGATATAAGGATGATAATAAGTTTAACTTAACCTAACTAGGTAGCATGAAGAATGGTTTTAACTATGTTAGTAGAAATAAAGTATTTTAACAAGTGCATTTAGTTGACCATCTTGACTAAACATCTGTTACAAAATACAGAAAGATGGTTCTGTTTAACAGCTTAATTTTGACATGTTCGCACATCTGAAAACAGTTTCAAGATGTCTAATTCAAAGGTCAATGCAGATAATTTTTCAATTTGCCTCAATTATAGTGCAATTGTTAAAGCTTCTAATGATGAATGTAGAATAACAGATAAACAAACGAAAGGAATACTTGTTAACTGACATCCAGAACAATTTAATCTGGTTATTAGGTTAAAACATATGGTGATTGCAACATATGGCCAAAAGCATGAGAGAAAAGTTAAGATTGTGAGAGAAAAAATCTGCTACCAATTGTTTCTTTATTCATTTTGTGTTTTTCCACTGAAATCTTGTGATGTTAAAGTTCCAAAAACACTGGAAAGAGAGAAAAGGATTGTTTGTTTAATAACACCCCAGCACATTGTTTATTTAGCAGCTGTTAGGTGTCAAACATACTGCTGTTGGAGCTCATGGTCTGTTACTGCCACATAGGCTACTCTTTCTGATTAGTAACAAGAGATCTTTTACATGTGATTTCAAATAGACTGCACTGTACAGACCACAATCTTTGTTACACCAGTTTTGAAGAAATAGCCTAAATACTGGCAAGAAGTCTTTGACTTGGTGGATCATAACCACATTATATATATATATATATATATATATATATATATATATAGAGTTGCATAATAACAATATTTCATGTATTTGCAGACTTACAGCTGGTAGGTAATGGGATCAAATCTCAGTTGAGGCATTTGATTTTTAATCTTGACACTGGCTCCAACTCAGAATGAGTGCTCTGCAATGTTCAGTGGGTAGGTGTAAGCCACTTACACTGACCAATTGTCCACAACTGTTTTATCAAAGGCAGTGGTACGTGTGGTCTGTCTTTGGGAAAGTGTATATAAAAGATCCCATACTGCTTATCAGAAAGTAGCCTATGTGGTTGTAGCAGATTTCTTATAAAAACCATGAGTCTAGGAACACCATATCTAATAGTTGCTGAATAAACAGTGTACTGTGGTGTCGTTAATTCTTTTTCAAAATTGTATGAACGATTGCTTCATTTGCCCGTCAGTCATGCATTTGTTGTTTTGCTTAGTCTTTCTTCTTTTACATTATAAATTATTGTCCTTGTTCATAAAACCAACACATTTTGTAATAGGTTATGAAAAAGGAAACATTAACTGAAATTACTTTGTGTAACCCCAAAAATAGGTTACAGAAATGCTCAATACTTGAGGAAGGTTTCTCCATCATATATCTAAAATAAAAGTGCCAACCATTTAGAAATCTGTAACAAATCATATATGAACGATTTTTCATCTAGCATATCAAAATTGATATCTTGTAAAATACATTTAGAAATATATTAAACGCACCTGTTTGGGACATACTAATAAAGATTTTTGACAGTTACGAACATTTTTGGATGTAAAATGTCGAAAATCTGGCTATTATGAAAGTTAATCCATAGATATGGATTCCATGTTACCAGTAATAGGTTCGAGCACGTGTTAAACTATCCTGGCCATGATAACCTTGATTCTGAGAGTGATTGATATCCAAAATAAATTGAGTGATGTAAATAATAGCCAGCAGGTGGCAAATATCACCTGTTATCTGCACAAAACTGCTGGTTATTAACTGACCAATCAGGACAGAACTTGTATGTTTTGGGATTGAGTTGCTGCCCCATATTGCACCCCTGCCACCTGATAATATTAAATACACTAATGATAGTCTGGATAATCCAGACATCAGGCTCTAAATAGATTCCTTAAATTCGAAAATAAGTGTTGTGAGTCCCTGTTCAACTAGTAGCCAAGTTTACAAAAGTAGCCATTTATGGTAAGTAGAAGCTAGGATGAAGCTTTGTGGAACTGGTCCACTGCTTTAGGCTACTGACTAAGCTAAAGAAAATGTCACATTTTTTACACTAATACCTTCTTGGGAGCCATGAGTTCAATCCTAGAAGACTGGTTATATGTTTTGTTTTGTGTTCTTTTGGTATGTACATCTACCTGGATGTTTAGTTTATGTACAGAGTATGCAATTACCTGTTGTTTCCATATTGGGGGACATAGACTGGTTAAATATAAAACAAAATTTAAAATATATTGGTATAAAGAGCTGGTTTATATAGAAATATATATGTATAATAAATAATACAACATGCTTATGAAGTGGTCGTATCCAATTCTGGATTAGTGTTTGTATATTTACAAGACATTTTGGGTTTAAGTTGCATGACATTTCAGACAGTTTTGCTGTCCTTACTACATCTGTGGTTCATGATCTAGACTTGATGCTCTTTAGGTATCCTCTTTCTTGTGAAACATTACTGGTGTAACAAAGGCTATGGTATATGCTGTTCTGTCTGAAAAAAATCTTATAAAAGATGAGAAAAAGTAGCCTCTGTGAGACACTGTGGTGGTAGCGGGTTTCCTCTGTAGCATGTGAGTTGTAAACACCATATGTTTGACATTAAACAACCATTGAATAAACAGTGTGCTTGGATGTCACTAAACAAACAATTGTTTCCTTTAGGTATCTGGTTAATAATTTAAATTTGTTCCACTAAAGCTATATTCCTGATGCATATATATATATATATATATATATATATATATATATATATATATACTAGCAGTTCCTGCATCTTTTCCTTGGCAGCTTGGAAAGAAAAAATTGTTTCTGATTGTTAACACCTGGACTGATTAAAGGATGAGCCATGTTTACATAGACATTATACAATATCACATTCTTGAATAACTGCCACAGCATGACTATAATGCAGCTGCATCTTCCTTTGTTCTGATCTGTTGATTGGAAGTTATTATATCAGCATATTTTCACGAGCAAAGTGGTAAGACAAAGATCACCTGACTAAGACAAATTATCTCATTTATAATAACAATAATAACAATCAAAAATTGGTTTGACTGAATTTAGAAGAAAGAAAATGGTCTAAAATCCAATCCCTGAGTACAGGGTTTAAATGTTACTTGAAATAAGTTGTACATATATATTCTAATATTGCAGTTATTTTCCATATTTAAAATACACTGTGAAGCTAGATAACATGTATGCTATGTAACATTCTTTTTCTAATTCTGATTTATATTTTTTAATTTACCATAGTACATTTATTTTAAGTAGTTACATTTATTTTATGCATTTACAATGACCATTAAATCAGGAAAGTATAATAATTAATAGTTTACATGCTGTCTTTCGATTTGATTTCCATCCTGAACAAAAAAGTGTCTCATTAATGAACTCTGTGGTTGACATGCAGTGGTCTGATTAGAAATGAAACACAGATCTGCATAAAAGATAAAACTCACGGGCTATCACATAGCTCTTCGATTAATAGATTTGCTTCAAAACATATACCCTTTTTATATTTCAAAGTACATAGGCCACTGATTGGCCACGACATTAAAACGTTTGATTTGATTGGTTTTGAATTGATATACTAAATTTGGATTGGATAATCACCTGAAAACTGCTAAATGGACCCTGGCAATAAACATGGACATTAAATGATGAAGCTTGGATGGTTAGTGTGGGAAATAAATTGTAGCTTATTGTGTACATGACCATGTTTTTGGCAATCACTATTAAAGCAAGACATTAGAGTTAATGGCAATTTCCAGTAGATACTGCTTTATTAGCAGAGTTTATGAACATAATAACACAAAGTGCTTGTACTAGCTGGTCATTTATTGCTACTATAAATTTTACACTTTCATAAATACGTCATTAGCTGGGAATGAACAAAAAATCAATCAAGTCATTTTTGTTATTACAAGACGGTAGAGTCAAACTGCACATATCCGGGAATGGGAGGTAACTCAAGACATTACAGTTAAATGGCACATATCTGGGAGTTGGAGGTAACTCTAAAGGTAGAGCACTCACCTGAGGTACTGTGGGTCATTAGATCAGTCCCTTTCAGTAGACTGATTAGATAGTTTCTTGCTCTAGCCAGTGGTCCATGACTGGCTTACAAATTTGTAGTATGTGCTGTCCTGTCTAGAAAAGCATATATTAAAAAGATACTTGTTAAAAATGAGTAGCCTAAGTAGCAGTAACAGTATTCCTCTGTAGACCATTAGTAAAAAACACTGCATGTTTTAAACCTAATTGTTGTGATTAACTTGGGTAGAAACAAAAAAAGAGTCGTCGGATTGATCCTTCTCAGTGGAAACATTTGCAGTTTGGGCTGTTTTCCTTTCCAACCAGTGGTCCACAACTGGTTCATCAAAGGACATGGTATGTGCTGTCAGGATACACTTTCCGATAAGCAGCAGACAATGTGGCAGCAGTGGGTTTCCTCTAAATACATGTCAGAATGACTATATATGATTGACGTCCAGTAGTTGATGATAAGATAAAAATCAATGTGTTCTAGAGGCTGTGTTCCACATCACGTAGAAATGGAATACCTCCTGGTGCTCTAAATCACGTAATAAGAAGGGAGGGAAAGGGTATGAACATGTAATTGAAATCTGCCGCAGGAGGTATAAACACTTACAGCTTTTTTACTGAGGAGGTATAACTTATATAGTTTCAGCCGCAGATTGAACATAATCTAGTCTGCTATCCTTGATCACATTAGTTATTATAACAGTTATAACACCATCAGTAAAAATTACATAGTGATCAAAACATCTTTTAGTATTTTACTTTAAATTTATAACTCAAGTTAAACTTAATTTAAGCTCTGTTCGGTGGCTTATACCCTTTGAGTTCCTCTCTAGAGGTCTGAATACCCTCACTTTTCCTGAAAATGTGGAAACTGACCTACTCAACATATGGAATAACAGATTGTATAATATCACTCAAATTGACAATATAAATTTCACTCTATACAGATAAACTGTAACTCTGGGCTCAAAATTAGCATAAATTCCTGTCAGTCTTCCGGGCCAGAAAAAACATGAAGACATCTGGCACAAATTAAACAAAGAAATAATGTTTTCCAGCCAATACCTAAAAAGGAAGGTCATTGTAAGGGAGCGTATAGCTTGTTCACTTTATTGCAGAAATTACAGTCAGATATACAGGACTACATATCTCATGTGAGTAATATCCTGTGAGTAATATCCTGTGAGTAATATCCTATGAGCCTTCTGCCAGATCTGCCTACCTATTACTTTATTTTCTAAACAGATTTGGAATAATATCGACAGGCACAGCAGCTGGACTGGTAGGGCTCTAGCCCCCCACCCAATAATTCTGAATCTAGCTTAACCTCATATCCTCTTGAAACTCAGTGCTTCGTGCCTAGATCTATTAGTCCCCCCCCCCCCATGTCTATTTGCTTCCACTATGCCTGATCAACATGGGTGTAAATCCTTGGTGGGAATGGGGGGGACATGTCCCCCCAACTTTTTGGACGGGGGGGACACCTATATAATTATCACCCCCCAACTTTTTGGTTAGAAAAACTGAACATTTCAGAGAAATTAAAATTTAAATGCCTAAATAATAATCTTTACCAGTATTTCTCTTTATTGTATGAATGTAACACTTTAAACTAAATGTATGTCGTCTTAGCGCAAATATACAAGTGATCTATAATGGGACGGGGAGGGGTTGGGGGGCAGAGTGATGGTGCCTCCCCCCACTTTTTGGA
>JAULBS010123793.1:0-28875 GCA_032355785.1 Symmetromphalus regularis | reverse complement strand
CGACCCAGACTTGTCGATTTCATCACGTGCAGGATCAACCTGCACTCACTTCACACATTAAAAGAGGGGCATTGAATTTTGTCAAAACAGTTAGGTGTTCTTTTCATTATTACTATAGGCTAACACCAATGAAAATATGGAAAACAATTATGGTAGCTCTTTCTCATTTTGATAAACAGTTAATTAGTGTTTATAGTAGTGAGGTGATTTCAACAACGGCTGTGATCGCAGTTTTAGGGAATTGTATTTCCAGCTGATTGCTGCAAAAACTTGTGTTTTTGGGAAAGTACTATAACAAAAGACGGCCAATCGTATTAATTTCATGTCGCATTTTAGTCCAACCACCATCAGTCACATTACATGATTTACAGTAATTAAATAGTTCATGTTAGGTCTAACTAAATGTCAGTTAATTAGATAAAATTAACAATTATAGACTGATATTAGGTTTACCTCATTAAATTTTATAAATGGCAGCTCTGACGGCCTTCATAGCAATTTTGTAAAATATGATATAGTCATATTCAAATAGGTGGTTTATTTTCATACCAAATTCTCACGGACCATTTTTTTTCAACACTGGCTGCTTCTGAATAATTTTTTAGTGAGCTCAACACCAATAGAGTGAGACTGATTCTAAAATATAGAATTTTTACAATTAAGTGAGATCATCAGTCTCCTTTGCTATAAAACTAACGAGCCTGATGTGAATTTTTAAAGTACGGGACTTCCATACTCTACTTAAAATAGTGCACTAGATTAACAAGAACACTATTCCATGACATGTAGATACTATGAATGTAACAGAGATGTATTTCAAACTATTACATTATTCTTAAATAAACTGAGTACACCGTTTACCTAATGTGGCTAAATCAGCATACTGGCCGTTGAGCATAAACAAGTCCACAGCTATCTGTTGTGCGGAGAAATCCAGTGCCATCTTCTTGTAGAAATCTGTGGCTGGACCAAGATGGGGAATATTCTGCAAAGAAAAAAGAATTAAGTCAGCTATATTTTTTATATCTCACAATATTTTAAGACATACCGTATTTATTTGGCAATAACGCGACATTGCCTGTAAGACGGAGTGTTTTTAGAGTGTTCTGGGGAAATTTTTTGCTTTGACTCGTTTGTAAGACAAGGTGAAATATTCTATAATTCCTATGAGCATGCTGCTAATTATGTTCACTGAAAAAACGTTAGAATCAACTTCCATGCATAGTTAGCAACATTAATTAGTGCTACTGAACGGAAAATTATAGATACCTTTGTTTCAGGCAATATTTTTATCATTTATGTCCAGTATTTATCCTTACATTTAGAAGTTCACTGAGTAATTAAGTTACAGTAGACAACACTTTACAATCAGAAATCGGCAATTTTCATGACTAGGTATTGTAACCAGAGATGGCCAAAAATACACTGACCTTAGATCATGCTTATCAGATGGGTCTTGTTTTTAAGGCCAGTTCCGGAGGGGAAAAAGACCACCTTATAACCAAATAAATACAGTAATACTGGCAATGATTCTTTGACAAACGATAACAAACCATCTGTATACTTTGTAATGGTATTTGATAAAAGTTGAACTTGAAATGCTCAAAGTACTTTCTTCTTTATTTAAAGTTTGTTTTATTTAACGAAGCCTCTAGAGCACATTGATTTTTATTTCATCATCGGCTATTGGGCGTCAATCAAATGGTCATTCTGACATGTGTTTTAGAGGAAACCGACTGTCGCCACGTAAGCTACTCTTTCCGATAAGCAGCAATGGGTCTTTTATATGCATTGTCCCACAGACAGGACAGCACATACCACGGCCTTTGATTAACCAGTTGTGGACCACTGGTTGAATGGAAAATAACCCAAACTGCTTCTTCTTGATTTGTTCCTTCCCTCCCATATTTTGAAGTGATGTTTTGTTACAAGATACAAGTTAACAAGACAAATCATATCAATCAGCACTTGATATTTGCAGTGGCAGTCAGCAATGCCACAGTAAAAGCTGTTGCAAAATTGGTTTGTGGCAGCATATAATGCCATCATAAAAATATAAATATATTATGCAGTATACTCATTTTCTTGAAATTGCCATTACAGTGCCATAGCAAATGATTCGGAGATGGGCCTCGGTGGTGCAGTGAAGCTGTTAGTCTGACAGCTGGTAGGTACTGGGATCAAATCTCAGTCGAGGCATGGTATTTTTAATCTCAATACAAGCTCCAACCCAGTGTGAGTGCTCCGCAAAGGCTCAGTGGGTAGGTGTAAGCCACTTATACGAACCAGTGGTCCACAACTGGTTTTTCAAAGGCTGTGGTATGTGCTGTCTTGTTTGTGGTGAAGTGCATATAAAAGATCCCTTGCTGCTAATCAGAACGAGTAGCTTATGTGACAGTAACAGGTTTCCTCTAATCACAGAATACCATATGTTAGACACCTAATAGCCATTGAATAAACTATGTGCTTGGGTGTTGCTAAACAATCCTTTCCTTTCATACATTTGTATGAATTTCAAGGGCAGGACAAATGAAAGCAGCTTACCTTTCCCACATCTTGTGAAGGCATTTCTCTCGTCTGCAGAGCACCCGGTCCGACTGTCGGTAAAATAGTCTGCATCACTGTCACCCTGCCTCCTGTTGAACTCTGAAAACAGAACCAACAACCCGTAATAACCAACCACTGATCGAAACCTTTCCCTCTGTTTCAGATAGCAAAGACACAGTTTTAACAAAAAGACTAGAAAACATTTGCAGAGATGAGAATGGCAAATGTGAAAAAAAGTATGAAAAAGAAAGCATAAGGATGTGTTCACATGTAACGTGAGCGAAAATCGAGATTCCCAGCAAAAGTAATTCAATATAGATGGCACTTTATTACGCTTTGGAACTCTTCGGTGTTCACCAACAGTTCTGAGTGATTATTCATTAATACAGTATAGTTGGCCCTTTGAAAAACCAGCCTTGCAGGCTACATAAATATTTAAAAGTCGGAATTCCACAAATCCGTGGAGTATTTTCACCCCTGCATTTGTAGAACATCATCGCCAAGTCATAAAGCAAACTAGGGATACTTCTAGGATCCACCATATATAACTGCTCTATGTTCATCAAGGGCTATGGGATAAGTTATGAAACACAGATAGGGTCATCAAAGGCCATCATTTCCATACTAGGGATACAAGAACACACCTTGAATTAATAACTGAATATAAAACAATAACAGGCCACTCAATAATTATTTAATGCTCAAAGGAAGGGGGTTGAGATATGGGATACTTGATAATAATAAAAAATGTACAGTAATAAAAATGTTACAGGGAGTGGAAATTAAAAAAAATACATTACTTAAAGCTTTATGTGATTGATGAATATTCTCATCTGATTGGTGACAAACTCACCATCAGTTTAAAAGAAGCCTGTAAAGCGGCTCCTAAGGCACTTCCAGTTTCAGTGTTACCCTCAAAGAGAGACGGCAGTTGAGAAAGAAGATCAATAACCAAGTCTTTACACTCGTGCAGGTTCACCAACAAGTTGTCTGGAGTTGGCAGGAAAATGTCTGAAACCAAACAAACTGCATTGCAAACATCTAGAGTTTTAATCTTACCAAATTAATAAAATGAATTACTAAGAAAACACTAATCAAAAAAAAAGAAAAAAAAAAGAATAATTATGCTGAATTTGTAAAGGATTTGGGATATTTATTTACTTGTCAGGGGACTTAGTGAGAAAAATACCTGAAAAACGAACAAACAATTTTATGGAAAATTTAAGGATGTATACCTTAAGATGTATGACCATATAAATGTAAATCAGAATAAATCTGACGTGTTCTCACAAAGTAAGTCAAAATAATGTGGAAGTTATTAGCTTTCAAAAACTGGATGTGACGTGGTGGACATTTTGAGAAAATTACGTTTGAAGTTTTCATTGAGTAATTTATGTAGTAGGGCGATTTTCGAGGACTGGATTGGAAATTTCGATGAAATCTATGTGAATTCGCTGAGAGATGGGAACCCTAATTAATCACTAATTAAATGATTCAAAATACATTTTGCAATAAATATCGTTGAATTATCAACACACTACCACATAGACTACTCTTTTCCAAGTAGCAGCAAGGGATCTTTCATATGTGCTATCCCACAGACAGCATAGCACATACCAGAGCCTTTGATAAACCAGTTGTGGATCACTAGTCGGTTTAAGTGGCTTACACCTACCCATTGAGCCTATGTGAAGCACTCATTCAGAGTTGGAGCTGGTATCAAGATTAAAAATCTCACGCCTCGACTGAGATTTGATCCCAGTACCCACCAGCCGTTAGACTAGCAGCTTAACCACTGCACCGAAGATGCTCATCTCCAATTCTAATGTAATTAATGTAATGTTTTGTTTTATTTAATGACGCGTCTAGAGCACATTGATTTTTATCTTATCATTGGCTATTGGACGTCATACACATGGTCATTCTGACATGTGTTTAAGAGGAAACCTGCTGATACCATGTAGGCTACTCCTTCCGATAAGCAGCAAGGATCTTTTATATGCACCGTCCAACAGACAGGACAGCACATACCATGGCCTTTGATAAACCAGCTGGGTACCACTGTTTGGAACGGAAAATAGCTTAAATTGCAAATGGGTCCACTGAAAAGGATCGATCCGATGACCGACCGGTTCACAGGCAGACTCGCTACCGTTTGAGCTAGATCCCGCTCCTCATCTGATTCTAAATAAAGTTTGTTAAACTCATTAACCTTCAAGGTCAGGTACAATCATCATCTGTGGTTGAGCCAATCCCTCGGCGAGGCTGAAGAAGTACAGAAAGCGATCAAACCCAACGAAACCGATCTGTGTGCGCGAATCTCCTGGCAGCTTGTCCAGCTCATCAAGTAGTGTTTGACAGAATAAACTTAAATAACCTGGAAAAAAAACAAGGTCGTATTTATTAGCATGTTCATCATGAAACTATATAAAATTAACCATTTTCACTTACTGATTATTCAAAAGAAAGCAATTTTAGTATTAATTATCAAACTGTTGATCAATAAATTGTAAAATCTCTCCTGTAATTGACTAATTTTCATAAGACTGTTATAATCTACAACCCCTGCAATTAAGAAAATGTTCATGGAAAATTGAATTCAGTGGTGAAATAGTGTCCATGGCATTTTCCACAGCAATTTTAATGTAAAGAATACTTTATTTTTAATAATAAGAAAAAAAATACACCTCGCAGAGAATAACCAACTCTGGCAATCTCAATGGCATTGTCGATTGTCATGGGTAATTTCAGGGGTTGAATTTACAATAACTGTATTTAGATATTCATGGGGTCAAATGTTTATTTTACAAAATTTCATACAAATCTATCTTTATTAAACAATACTATGTTCTATAAGCTAATAACTGTTTATGTTAAACACTGAACATTTCTTTTTAATAATAAAATACTATCTATACTTTCTGTAAGGTTATTTGATGTTTGAGTATAATTATTTTACACTTCAATCAAAACACAAGAGAATCACTTTTATTCATTTTATAATTAAATTTTGATATCACAAAATGTTCTGTGTCATTCACATAAACTTTGTGTAAATCTTTACAATCCAGTTTAAAATGGATATGAAAAATAATAATATAGATATTAGAAAAGAAAAATATACCTGTTTCAATTGCATTAAAAGAGACGTCTAACAAAAATAAATATACAGCTGGTTGTGGAGGTCTCAACTGAAAAATAAATATATACGAAAACATGAATAAGTCTTTATTAAAAATACAATATAATTTTTTTTTTAAATATTGTGTACACTTTAAAAATGCTTAAAGTTGTGTTAAATGAAATGGAATCATGTCAGAAATTGATTTTATTAATATTTATCACATTCAACTTTTTTGACCAAATCAGTGCAAACACACCAAAGTTTAATGCTTAAAGACTTCAATTTTGTTAAGAACCAAAAACACACAGGTAGAGACCATGCCAGCTATTATTGTCTGTTACATAGGAAGTTGGCTGCAAGTTGAGTCTCAGTTGGTGAGAACATGACACAAATAGATGGATCATGTCACAAAATGATTGAAACACTGAAAGTGAAAAGCTGTTGACAAGTTACCATGTATTCTGATGGTGCAATGAACTCAATGGTTGATGACCTCACTTCTGGTCGTCGTTGTGGATCCCCATATGTTTTACTAACTGGATCAAAGGAAAACTCTTCTGGTACTGATAAAAAAATATATTAGAATAATCATTACTTTACATTTCATGCTTTCCATTCTGCAAGAAATGTGTGATCTAGCATCAAACAATATCATTGTTGTTAATGATGTCTTTTCTGATTTTAAGTCAAAAACTAAATAAAAATAAGTGCCATTTCTAACAAAAAATATGGTGTTCAAAATGGTAAGTCATGGAATGAATGTAAGCAAATAATTCATAAAATGTGACAATTACGCAAAAAAATGATTTTAATTTTACCCACTGTAACAAACGAACAACTAAAACATATCAACACCCCTATTAGGATGCAATAACTTCATGATTTACAGGTCATATTGATAAATGTGTAAAGCTGCCAACCTCCGAGATCCAGAATTAGTAATCAACGTGTGGGTAGGGGGGAATATGTTAATATCACATCTGCATATGGTACAGAATGTGTACAGAACTCCTTGGGGAGAAGAATCAATAAATGAAAACTGCTCCTTGTACTTTGGCACAAAGTACTGTTGGGATTTCTTTTTGCCTTTCGTGCAACATTCTTCTCGACGCCATTTTAGTTGCAAGAAGATTGTGTTTTGCATCTGCGCGAAATATTACATCCAAATTGGAAACCATGGACGGGAAAATGTCGAAAAATGTATTTTCGTACTGGTGATTCAAAATCGTAAATATTATGAAAAAATCGTAAGTGTTGGTAGCTATGAATGTGTCATAAAGAAAATGTCAACATTTTTCTCTTATCCTCTCACAGAAATACTAAACATTATTCTGATACCCATACATTTGATATAAAACTCACATTCATTTACTCTGTAACACAGATTGCACTTCCACCTGCGCTGATCAAGGAAATGAACAAACGGGTTGATGTATGTTCTGCATGAGCGACATCGAACTATCACACTTGACTGAATCACAGGTAGTTGCTGCAACATACAACAAAACAATGTACATAGTACAAATAAATACATAACAGAGCATTCACTCCTTTAAGGATATTTTAAAATGTATTAGTCATTTCTCCAGCACTCCAACACACATTTAGAAAGCATCAGTGTATTGGTGGGAAATACAAACAAAAACTACTGATGTTATTAATGCTCATTCCAGTAGACATATTTCACAAAGGTAATTCATATATACATGTTTGTTTTAATTAAAATTTAAAAATCTACCAAATGTTACCGTAACCGAACCCTGACTTGAAAATCATACTACATGTCAGTTGTTTAATGTTTACAAAAATGCAATATGTGTGGCGGCATAGGATAACCAGTCACGTGGTGAAAATTCTGGAATCTCTGTTTTTGATGGAATAAGATAAAACAAATTCTACAGATCAAGATACTTTTTGAATTATTCAAATCAAATTAAAATTTCAGAATTATTACAGACTTCGTATTAAACAATTCAGTGTTTTAGTGAAGAAAACTAAATGTCCTATTTAAACATTGGGACTGCTAATAGGCTGTAAATCAATATTACATTATGTGACATCTTTCACAAATATCATTAAAGAAATCTTCAAGTTGTATGTTAGCAACTGATACTTATTTTATCAACATGAAACTGATATCATTGAGAATTGAAAACAGGTGAAAATTACATCATAGAAGGCTATTATCAAGATTAGACCGAACATTGAAGAAAATATGAACTAGATTTTATACCATTTTTAATGATGGTGAGGCACCTCCACAGAATATTTGTATTTGTATGTATGTACTTCTTTATCATGTTTACATCATTGGTACACACCTGACACTAGTTCAGAGAATGTACCCAAGGTGAGAAGGAGGAGGGAAGGAGTCGCCGATTAGCTACATGTATGGCGAAATGTTATTAAGTTATTTCAAGTTGGATTATATGAAGGATTTATTTTAAAGAAACTTTTGGTGCATCAGTCAAATAGATTTGAGGTAACTTTGACTCAAATTATGGAGGTTAGCCAAAGCAAAAGAAAAAAAATTCATACTATTTAAATAGAACAGTTACTATATTTTTTACTTACATACATGTACATAGACATGTAGATGAATTTGTAGCTAAATTTTCAAGATAAACTAATTATTTCCATTACATATGCAAATTAAATAACAATAATATTATTAACATCGGATGAGATTAATCTAGCAAAATAATGCCACCTGCCACCTATTAATGACATATCTGTATAATAAATACATCAAAATACCTACAATAAGTTTAAACTATAATTCAAAACAAAGAAATTTTTTATTAATAAATAAACATTTTAAAGGACAATGGCATGTGCCTGGACAATTATTAAATCTACATTATAATTTATCCTTCAAGTTATTCATTACAATTAAGAATACATAAAACAGAAATTTGTTGATATATACTTCAACCTTCACCAATATACATGTCACCAGTCCAAAATAGCAAAGTTCTAAGCTAATAGGTTTCACATACAATATACAGCCAGGTAATTGGTGATTTTCATTTGATATTTTTTAAACAGAAATAAAATGTTCAACTTAAAACTGTAAATGAAGAAAACAAATACAAATAATCTAAAGGGCAATTTGAGGTTTATATAATGTATTATATATATTTACAGAGATTTATCCAGGATGTTTCATCAGGGCCCTATGGTTGAAAGGATTTGGGAAAGTTAGTGCAATTTTAGTCATGATTGGGAAGTTTTTTTCTTCACCACTGAATTTATGTAACTGTAATATTATATTTATTAACTAATTTGGGAATTTATTGCCTAGAAATTGGGAATTTTCATTGCCATTCGGCTTCAGGAATGGGCTGATGTTTAGTACCATATAAAACCTGGATATATCTCTGATTTACATTGTAACATTTTGGATGATGATTTAACTATTTTGGAATTAAAAGGAAAATCTGCTTTTCTTTCTTTTAGATTCCCCAGTTGGTAGTCAATGATACAGCATAAACCGTGATTAATCAAAACATTATTGACTGTTTTACAATATGCAATAGGCCGTGTGATCATGAATGAAACCAAAACAACCAACTCAATCACCAGTATTAAAAATAATAAATTCCAACTCTAAAATTGCATAGTTGCAACTGAAGTGTTTTATGTACAAGATATGTACATTTATTGAATATTGGTTTAACGACAACCCAGCTACTGAAAATATATATGTGACCGAACATGTTTTATGTACAAGATATGTACATTTATTGAATATTGGTTTAACGACAACCCGGCTACTGAAAATATGTACGTGACAGAACATTGTAATTGTTGTCACTTCCACACAGTATGATTGTTAGGTTATGTTATGAATGGTAAAAATCAAACTGATGCTGATGAACAGAGTTGGAGGATGTAAGGTTGTCAGTAAATCATTAATGTGCCATAAGGATTCCTTTTCCGCACATTTAGAGAGCTTCAAACCATTTTAACAAAAGAAAGTTTAGTTTTTTAAGGACATCTCTAGAGCACACTGATTTTTATCTTATCATCAGCTATTGGATGTCAATTGTATGGTAATTCTGACATATTTCTTTAGAGGAAACCCGTTGCCACCACATAATCTACTCCTTCCAGTAAGTAGCAAGGGGTCTTTTATATGCATCGCCCCAGACAGGATGATGATACCATGGCCTTTGATGAACCAGTTGTGTACCACTGGTTGGAAAGGAAAACAGCCCAAACAGCAAATGGGTACACTGAGAAGGATCGATCCTATGACCGACAGCTTCACAGGCAGACACACTACCATTTGAGCTACATCCCGCTCTAGTGTATCGTGATACAGTAACTTCAGGTTTTACAATATTAGTAACTTTTGATATTGGGGGAGTGGTATGTAGCTCAAACGGTAGCATGTCTGCCTGTGAACCGGTTGGTCGTCAGATTGATCCTTCTCAGTGGACCCATTTGCAGTTTGGGCTATTCTCAGTTCCAGCCAAGTGGTCCACAACTGGTTCATCAAAGGGGGTGGTAAGTGTTGTCCTGTCTGTGCATATAAAAGACCCCATTGCTGCTTATCGCAAAGAGTAGCCTATGTGGCAGCAGCAGGTTTCCTCTAAATACATGTCAGAATGACCATATGACTGACATCCAATAACCGATATAAATCAATGTTCTAGAGGCGTTGTTAAATAAAATAAACTTTACTTTACTTTGATATTGGATGAACTAAACATATTTTTAAATTGTACCGCCATAAAAAAAAATATTGGAATGAAAAACTAATTTAGGAAAATACTGTTTTAAAAGGTGCAGCAAAACAAAGGAAGGACAAGACATGTGATGTATTTGCCTCTGTATCTCAGCTATCTGCCCCCAGTATTTCTCTTGTAAATTAATGTTTCTGTGTTTGATTTAGTACCCAAGACCAAGTAAGTGAATGAAAAATGGGAACCTAATTGATGAAAAGGAAAGTTTAAGTGCATCTTACTGAAAGGTTACTTACAAATTCGTCACATTCATCCTGCAAAATATTAAAGTCTTGCATTTTAGAAAGAGTATTTGGTCGGCAACAGAGTTTACTGTAGAGGCTGTGTTTTCAATTTCGTAACATTCATGGGATGAGAAACAAGACTTTTGTACTTAAGGTAAATGAATAACATGGCTTAATGAATCCTAAGCACATTTTGAATCAGTGGTTACATAAAGGTTTAAACATATGAAACGTGCTTTACAGAAAATAAAGTAAAACTTTCAAGACTTAGGATAGCATTTTAAATTACTAGTAGTGGGAAAAGAATCAGGCATGGGAAATGGAAAAAGTGGCTGGCGAGTATTCAGCCTTAAATCCAAATCGAAGGGATGTCTAGGCTCCGACAGGATGCAGGGGCAACACTCTGATAGGATCCAGGAGGGTGAAGTCCCGCCAGAAAATGAATTTGGGTATTTTGGAGGCCGATTTGTTGCCTAGGTGTACAAAAATTGAACAAAACTGTTTCTATTTGTACCTACTTTAATGCATTTTTTTAAAAGTCCTAACCCTTGGGGCATACATGATATACCCTGATGTGTATCGTGAACTTTACTGGTGCATATAATCGCCAATGGGCATGCAATTCCCATTCCTGAAGAATGAGTGCTGAGTTGGATAGACGCATCTCTTGTGCAGACTGATTAGATGTTGGTATCGTGTTCTCAGGAACGATCACATACAAGAGCTGACCCACCCTATCAAAATGTAATGTTTTGCTCATGCATGTATGCTGTACAGGATATAAAACTAATTTTATTTAATCTTCTTTTTTTTTAATGATTTTCCGATCTTTTGTACATCAGACACATCATAATTTACAAAATTATTTTCATCTCACAGGTAATTTTAATATTTTCCCTTTGCACTAAAATTAGAAGAGAATAGCATATTTTATAACTATAGTCTGTTTACACTACTTGGAACATTGATTTTTGTCGATTACTTTAGTTTGCGTGAACCTAGATGAAAAAGGACTAGATTTTTTCCATTACTTTGTTAAATAATAATTTAAAATATTAGTCATTACCACATATTGTAAAATCAGAAATACTGCACAGCGTTAATAAGACTTAGCAGATGACATCATTACGAAGAGGGATAACTCTATCCATTTTAACATTTGAACATCTCAGCCATTTCCGGTAATATTCATATCGAGTTCATCGTTTTTGTTTAATAAATAAATCTTTGCAAATATGGCATTGATGTTAAGTTATGATAAATATATTCATAAAATAATAACCGGGTACCATGAAATTACATTATACAAGTAATTACCTAACACACCCATTTTTATATAGATCTGTTGGATGTCTGATGAAAATCAAACACGGTGCTCAGAATAAGTTTGCTAAGAAGTATGGAAAAAATACTTTCAGCTACTGTTCAAATAATACAGAACCAATGCAAATAGCAATCCAGACGAAAAGTAGGTGGGTTTTTTTTCCAGAAAATATTAACGTTTATAAGGTAAGTTATATATTTTTGTTTTTATTCATCTACATGTATATCCATGTTCCAAGTAGCGTAAACAGACTGACTATAGGTTAAGAAATGTTACCTAAAAAGTTTTTGGCATAACCATTTTATTGTTTATGTAAAATTACAATTCTAACCAGCTTGTCGCTATCCACAATTAAGAATCAAGGATATTTATACCGTATTTAATGTTTAGGTACTCTCAACAGCAAATGAATTCAGTTTCAAGTCCACACTGATAATAGCATGTATATTGGTGATGACTGAAGAACTACATGTTTAAGCAATGGAACATCATGTAAGAATCTAGACAAGATTGCTCATTTCAAAATTTGAACAGTTTCAGTCACAAGATTTTATTCCATTTTATCTATAACACTTGGTCTTGCAAACACTTTTACAATTTTATTAATTTTCCTACATATCTCAAACCCTGTAACATGAACTTCACTTAAAATCATCAAATGATTTCTTCATTTAACCATTTTAAGTACTAATTTACAAGATTTATTCAATTTTGAATAATGCCAACAACAAAATTAACTCCAAGAAAAACTTACAGATAAATCTTTAAATGGGTGTATTAATATTCCTAGAGGCAACCGTGACTTGTTCAGAAGTGATGAAGTTTGTGGAATACATCGCAGGGTACATCTAAAAATTCTGCAAAAAGAATACATCTATTAAAAAATATAATTATATAAATTAAAATTAAGTACACAAGAGGGGAATATAATATATATCAAATCTTTACTCAGTGTCATGATCTGAACTGAGTAGAGGCAGTAAATATCAACTTCAAGCTTTTTTGGCAAATACTTATTTCTTCTGAAAACAAGTAAATGGTAGCATATGTCATATACATGAGTTATGCTGTTTTTGGAATAGTAACACATATACTGTTAAAAATCAATAGATTTCTAACAACACATATCAGATAGTAACTCAAGAATAAGAACTGTTTGCCTTGCTATATGGCATCACTGATTCAGTAATAAATAGGATATTTAACGAGTTGCCATTTATTATCAAATTATTTCACAAGGGACATAAATCTGATCTTAAATGGTAATGAGTTTGATATTCTATTTATTACCCAAGACAATTTCAATCGTTCTATTCTTTAAACTTTCTAATTGCACAAACGTTTCGAGAAATGCTATCCTATAATGTTATGAATGACTTTACGTTGGACTTTTTCTAATTTTAGTGACGTCATTTGCACTTTTACAAAATCTTATTGGTCATAACAGCCAGAGCGATCCAATGAAATACCTTGTTAAACCAATGAATAATATTTCTGAGAAAATATGAAAAATATTTCCCAGTTATGGTAATAAACAATTGTATAGATATTGTGCTTATGCAGTTTATACAAACTGAACATGGTGTAAACTGGAAAAATAAATTGACAATATCTTACTCTGGGTTGCAGTTGACATTTTTGAAGTCATGCTGTATGCTTGGTTTAACCAACTCCAGGCCTTCTGGAGGAATCAACCTCTTCTCTTGCATCAAGTTCACCATTCGCTGAGAATCCTACAAAACACAAACATCAGTGAAATAAACTAATATATCTAGTTCTTAACCAGGGTTTCTAGAATATGGTAGCCCGACACCCGTAGTTAGTAGTTTTTGCAGTCGGGCTACCAAATAATCGCTTTCCACTAGCCCAACAGCTAGTGGAATTTTTTTTTTTTTAAAAACGTCCTCTGGAAAACTGCAACACAACAATAAAAAAAATTTAAAGTGTGCTATTAATATTAACAAGTTAAGTTTTCTCGCTGCATTTGTAATTTCTTATGCTACGTTCAGTATTGGAAAGAGCTCGATATGCTTTTTTTCGATTAGTAAAGTCTTACTATTATTAGCCTGGAACACATCAAATAACTTGCAATCTGCCAGTGTTCTTTTGTTTTTGAAAACGGTGACACTAATCTTACAATGAATCAGGGTGCAGATACATGCATTTTTGGTAATGTATTTTTTTTTTTTAATCCTGCACAATGTAGCTAGTCGATCCGATCGTCAAATTTGAATATTATTTTTAGGAGGTAGGGCTAGTGAATTTTGAATATCACTGGTACGACAGCCATTGGATAAAAAAAAAAATTCTAGATGTCCTGTCTTAACAGAACCAGTTACACATACACAATACCAGAAGATGTAAAATGATTTCTGAGGACTCAACATAGTATAGTAAACTCACAATAAAAGCTACCATTGCAAAAATAATTTTCTACAAATATATATATTCTGACAATATATTTTCAGGTGATTCAAAATTAAGTTAAGTAAATGTATTTACTTAAAATATTGTTTTAAATTAGATAAAAAAAAATAACTGCACCACTGTCAAGCCAGCAGACACAAAAACCTGCTGGCCTAAGATAAAATCTGCAGGCAAAATGTCAGTATTTGAATTATTGTAGTATGTCATGAATTATCACGCTTATTTTCCCTCTGTTGACCATATACATAATATATATTAACAAATATCTAATGCTAGAAAATGTGCTGGAGTATATAATAAAAATTATCTGTACAACTTTATCTTATGAATTATGTTTATGATGGAACATGTAGGATTATTAAACAAGATTTTTAAAATCTGTAATTTTCAAAGTTTCTTTTATTAAAGTTACAATGTTAAAAGCATTCTCCAAGAGTGTTCGCAGAACATTTTCCAAAGACAGAAATGCAAACGAGGGAGCATAGCAACAATTAAAATCCATGATTCTCTGTAAAATGGCACAACACAGGAATTTTTTATACACTTTGTAATTGACTATTAATAAGAGACAGAAGTTATACAGGAAATTATCCGACACCCTGTATTATTTAAAACATTAATACTTACACTGACACCAAACTTAGCAAAATCTCCAGACATGGCATCCATGCTGTTCTGTTGCTGCATGCTGTTCTGCTGTTGTGGCATACCCTTCTGTTGCTGCTGCTGTGTGCCCTGCTGGTTGGGCTGTGACAAGTTGAAGTTTTTCTGCCCTGTTGGTCCCGACAACGGCCCTGGTGGAGCACCGTAAGGCTGACCTGGTTTTGTCTGCTGGTTGTACCCTTGTGAGGTTGGGGTTCCATAGGTCTGCATTCCTGGAGCTTCATAACCTGGTGCAAACTGTGGGCTGTAGCCTGTTGCCATCTGTGGGTTGTAACCAGTGGCAGTTTGGGGATTGTATCCAGTGGCAGTTTGGGGATTATAGCCAGTTGGGGCAGTTTGTGGACTGTAGCCAGTTGTGGCAGTTTGGGGATTATAGCCAGTTGTGGCAGTTTGTGGATTATAGCCAGTGGCAGTTTGTGGATTATAGCCAGTTGTGTCAGTTTGTGGATTATAGCCAGTTGTGGTAGTCTGTGGGTTATAGCCACTGGTTGCAGGTTGTCCATGTGAGCCTGGTTGACCAACTGGAGAACCAGATCCACTGGTTGGAGGAAAAGAACCACCCTGCAAGAAAAACAATCAAGTTAACAACTAAATGATCATTAAGTAATATATATTACTGTAATTATCACGTTAAAAAAATCTTATGTTAAACATGCATACATTTTATTGAATACACCTAAACCACTTAAAAGACGAGGTGTATAATTAAGTGTGATATACTAGATGTATTGACAGATACAGCAGCAACTAGGTTATGTACTAATCAATTTTTTTATTATTTTAGAATACGTCTGGTACACTGATAAAATGATATGTGACATTATTTTACCAGTAAATTCTGAATAAAACAAGAATAGCATTTTACAGTATTTAATACCATTTGAGGATATTGTCGTCTGCCTGTGATTCCTGTTGACTTTTGATTTGCATCTTGCTGTGCAGCTTTTTGTGGAAATCCAGGGCATGGTGGTTGACTAGCTGCACCTAAATGTTACGTACACATCAATCATAAATAGTCAAACAAAATACTACAAAAATGATCACAAATAAACTAGCAACTTGTACAGTATATAAGAGTACTGTGTCTCCTTCATCAAGTAACTCTCCAGATGATACTTGAAGCTAATGCTTATTTAAAACCATCTTGACATTTGCAAGTATACATGTAGTCTTGACCATGCATTGATGGCATAACGAAATACATGTACATGGAAGTCTTAACACACTCGCTGCCAAGTACGAGAATACATGTAGATATGATTATATCAAGATCTGCCACTACGAGTACACATTTAGATATGAGTATATCAAGATCTACCACTACGAGTATACTCGTAATAAACCCAGTGCTACAGTTTAGTAAATTAAAGATGCCAGAAATGTTGATAACTGATCAGTAATGAAGTTAAACATGTTTAAAATTGTTATAAATTTTTCTTCACATACATGTAAATCACATAGCTGACCATCACTAGTATATAGTGACAAAGGGAAGAAACCCACTATATTGTGTTCGGCAGTCAACGTGTTAAGACTTTGTTTAAGATTAAATACACACTTCTTAAATACACTGTATTAACTATTATACAGGGACATGATTTATTTTAGTAGATTTGGCTTTGTGGTTGATGTCCAAGACAGTTTCTCTGGCAATAACAAATTTACCCAATAATGCCTACAAAACTTTATGAACAGGAAAAGGCTCACGAGATGTTCAAACATTTTGTGGTCACCATCATGTATTTTAGAAAAAGACCAGTATGTTTACCCAGTCCAGATCAAATATATATTAGCAATGTAAGACTGAAACTTGGTAACGTTATGCTTAAATAAATCTGTACAACTATGGTACAATGGTTGTAGATTATCTGATAGTGAAAAATCATAACAGTTTTATGTTTCATGCACACTACCTGGAGTTGATGGTGCAAACTGCCCCTCTAGTGCATCAATGGACTGTACACTAACTGGGGACGGTGCTCGTGAAGACTTCTGTGATGGTGGGTCTGAAAAATGATTTCCAGAGGCAAGTTAATATACTGTACAGTCATGTATATATATTATGTATATAGTGTATACAGTACATGTGTATTCTTGTATCAGTATTCCAACATTAAATTACCAAATTGATTTTCAACAAAACTTGATAAAAAGAATTAAATAGCTGAAATTTCGGCTGTTCATCAGCAGATTTTGGAACTTTTAAATTGATGTCCTTGGCTTTTGATAAAATAACCTAGTGTATTAAAATATACATGTATCTAATTTTAAGTGAAATTTAGAAAATTTCAATTCAGAATCAAAAGCCAAGGCATACACATGTACATGTAGAACAAACACATTTGAAACATTGTTATCAAATACAGTAACATATTAACAAAGTAATTCTTAAAAGACTAATTATGTGAAAATTTCCATAATATTTTAGTAAGTAGTCTTTGATCTTCCCAAATGAAACACAATAAAAAGAGGATATGCTTTTCAAAGCAAATAATGTACAGAAGACAAGCACCAGCATAAGAAATCCATCAATAAATTTATGGTTCAGTAGTGATGACCAATTACCAAAGCTTTAACAAATAAAATCAGCAATGATTTCTAATGTTCTCTGTGACGAGACCATGCATAAGAGTAAATGTACAGTTTTAAATGATGATCAACTGAAACAAAAACCACCAAAACGAAAACGGTTAATGAAGAGTTTTTTTTATTAAAATGTATCAAGACCTGATCTTAAGAGTTGCTGCAAATGGACCGGTTTCGAAAGATTTGGTTTGCCAGAATGGAAAGCTGTTATCTAGTGTTATATTTACTAACAGAAGACTGGCATTACAATATTACAGAACTAAGAACAGTTAACAAAGCAAGCAGCAGGTATATGGAGGAAATGACAGGATATGACAAAATGGCCTGGTGCTAACTTTAATGTAATATACACAGGTCACTCTAAAACGCATTTATAATTACTAAATAAAATATCTAGACGTAGTGTTAAAATGTTTACTTTTTAGCACTCGTGGTATGGAAAACAATGACACTTAAATTTATTTAAGATTCTAAAAAATAAGAACACCTTAAGCTTACTACAGTGAACATTTGTAAATGTATCACTGCAAAGGTTTTAGACAAGTAGGATAAAAAAATTATTTTTATTTTACCCAAAAATAAAATAAATGCACAACAACGAAAATCAAACTATTTAAACTCTTTTAATAAATAATTTACATTAACACACATTTGGAAAAAATGTGTAGAACACTTTTCATATAATATTAAATACATGTATGTTATTTATAAAATACACCTCATATTTGTGAAAAGAAAATATTTTAAATTTCGTTATGAGCTGAGTATGAGTGTGAAAAGAAAAATGGACTACCTGAGCTGTTGGGAGTGAAGCCAGGTGTGAGTTTCATAGAAGCGCCAACTTGGTGCGAGTACTGACCATGGCCATGATACGGGACCGGCAGTTCGTTTGGTCGACCTAGCCAATTAATGAACAACATGCAAGTGATAGCAAGCAGTGAAGCAACAGGGAACAAAACACACTCCAGTTAAGAGCCCATTCAACATGTAAATACCAGCACACTGAATATTTTTTATTATATTATTACATTTTGTATCACATCTTCTGTGTACAAAATTAACATGGTTAGCTGGCCCTCTGCAGCTGACAGGACAAGTAAAATTTGCAAAAACTACAAGTAAGTCCATCATCATTGTAAGCTAAACCACAAGTAAACACACTCTGTGCTGGTTCGAAAATTTGTATCTCGTGCTTCAACCCTAGAGAGCATTAAGTACAAATGTAACTGCTGAATGGTCTCTAAATAAATTGTTTGAAAGTTTGTTAATTTATGATTATCTCTTGTTAAACAGTATAAAAATCTGTGTACTTACGAAGTTAATAAAAAGAGCTTATTTTCTACTTGTTTATTTAAGTTATAAAATTTATTTACAGAACTCATACTGAACAGGATTTTGTTTTAGTAATTTTTATAATAATTGTTTTTCTGAAATCTGTAGTGAGATTGTTACATAAAAAATGCATACATGTACTTATAATACTAATAATATTAGTAATATGCTCAAGTGAGCAAAACATAATTATTAAACTAATACTGTCTTTTACTATCATAATGAATAAAAGAAAAATTAGTAACCAACTAATTTAGGTTATACTATGAATAATATGATTATAAACAACTATACAATGTACACATACATGTGAAAATGTTAAGGATGTTACTGATACTGATAACATATTTTATATTTAACTTTAAGATACAGTAAATATATGATGTGAATATTTATTATGAAATATTTGTAGTATGGTTTAATATGAACTTACCAATAACCGTAACCTTTTCTGCAGTAACATACTAATAATAATATACCAGTCATAGAAAAAGTGGAAAGGAGATATCCTAAATGTTTATGTTCATTATGAATGCATGTTAGTTTATAGCATATAAATTAATAAATTATAAAATAAACTGCAGACAGATGGAAGGACCATAAAGTATAATACACCATGATGTGGATATAATATGTACAAAAAATACATGATGATGCAAATATGTTTAAAAAATCATTCAAAAAAATCAATGCATGCACAAAACATGTTAAATAGTATATGAGAAACATCATAAATGAAGTGAAATAGATTGCTGTTCTGTAACTTACACCGTACAGGTATAAGTAAAAGTTCTTGTATGCATGTAGGTAAAATGACAGTACAATAAATCATTATAATTACCTAATCAATTTCCCAACTGACAGATAATGACTGCTTCTAGCAACATGTGGTGACTTGTGACACAATATATTTTTCAACCTCTACATTTTGATATTTAGGAAAAGATATATCCGATGTACACGTGTATGTATATATATATGTTAATATAAATAGGCTGGCATTACACACATACATGTCTGTATGTATATATACATTGTTCATTTATATTTGTAGATTTTATTGTTTGCTGCTCAAGCATCTGGATTAAATTAGGATTTATTTGTTCTTTTGTGGGGTGGGGGAAACTTGGATCATTTAGAAATTATTCTTATGTTTATATGTATATACAGGCATATAGATGTATTTTGGTTTATAAATAATACTTCCATCTTCAGGTATCTGAAAGCCTAATAAATATAAAATGACCTGATAAAAATATTATCAGTAGTTAATTGTTTGTTTTGTCTTTAACAGTAAATGAAGGAATCTTTAAATGTCTGAGTACGTTGTGGTACGTTGGAATAATTTTCCACAACGTTAATTCAGTAAACACAAATGTTTCTATTTATCACAATGTTAAAAGAAAACAAATCAGCCCTTGAAATTTGTGATGGCAGTAAGCAATGTTATCAGAAAAACTGTCATAAAATTGGTTTGCATCACAAAAACATTAACATTTTATGCAGTATGCAAATTTATTTAAAATATGCCAAAGTAAAGATTTAACAAGAGTGAATAACTTTAATAAGTATCTTCACAATACTGTGTGAATTTCAAGGGTAACGTTATAAAATAAAAGAAATGTAATAAAAGTAAGGTGTGTTAATTAATATTTTTCTTTGAATCTCGAAAAAGTGACAAATTGATATTAAATAGTATATATATATATATTTTCTCTTTTTTCTCTCTCCTTTCTATGAAAATACTCTGGACATATGGTTAAACTTAAAAATACTAGGATACTAATTTAACGAACACGTTTGCACAAACAACACTCACTTGACCCTTGTACTGGAGGTGCGACATTAGTAGATGGTACACCTGGTCTGGGTGGGCCTCCACCTGGAATACTTGGACTAGAAGATACTGGTGGTGGAGGGCCAGGTAAATTACTAGGAGGGAATCCAGCTCTTGGTGGTAGGAAACTTGTGCCATGTTGTGGTGGTGGTCCTGAACTTGCTCCCATATGAGGGGGAATTCCACCTTGTGTAGGAGTCATCTTTGGAACCATTCCTGGTGGAGTCATTTGTGGCTGATTCAGAGGCATCCTTGAGGAGGGTTGTGATGAACTTACTCCCACAGGAGGGGGCATTCCACCCTGAGGAGTCATCTTTTGGCCAGGTGGACCCATTCCTGGAGAAGCCGTCATGCCACTTTGAGGAGGATTTTGAGGCATCCTTGGGACAGGTGCTATTCCACCTTGTTGAAAAGGTTGAGCAAATCCTGTTGAAGCCATCCCTCCACCTTGTGGAGTCTCCATCATTCCAGTAGTGGGTGCCATACCACTCGGCTGGGAAATTGGTGGCTTAAACCTGTTTACAGGCGAATTTGTTGCAAAATTCCCACTAGGTTGATTAGCAAGAGAGCTGGGTGTAGGAACATTTGAAGGTCCATTCATAACTGGATTAGAGTTCTGCGGCACTGGTTGAAACTGTCCTCCTGGTTGACCTGCAGAGACTGGAGGCTGTGGAGGACCTGGAGGTCTACCGCCAACAAACTGAGGAGGCTGATACCCTCCAGGCTGACCTGGAACTGATGGTCTCCCTCCATCTGAGAGAGGCTGAGGCATAGCATTTGGAAATGGTTGAGGTGGACCAAACCTGCTTGGTTGAGATGGTGAGGCATAACCATTTGCAGGAGGGACATTTGTTCCTGGAGGCTGGTTCATCCCAGCTGGTTGGCTTTTGAACTGCTGTGGTGGTATTGGCTGTTGAGGCTGTTGGCCTGGAACAGGAGACGCATTCAGTGGTGATCCATTTGGTTGCATCTGTCCTCCCACAGGACCAGGCATTCTTTGGGCACCTACAAGATTGAAAGTAACAAACGTACAGGGAACCTGTCATAAATGGTGGACAAATGTTCAGTCTTTGTTAAATATACTATGTTAATTATATGAATAAATATAACAAGGACAACATTCCTTTAATAGTAAAGTCTAGATTTATTAAAGGATTTTATGCATGATCAATCAATAAAAACTATGTGAAATTGTATATTATACCTATTATGAATAGACTGTTACAAAATCTTTATCTGGTTTCTACTAACACTGATTAGATTTTGTGATTCACGAGTATGTTTATACTTTTTTGGACTCTGCTTTATGCAGAGGTTTTCTTTTGATCACAACTGTTACATGTACAAGTGTGCTGTTTAGGTGTGATGTGTAAAATCTGCCACAGAGAAACTTAATACGTCACGAGAAAATCCTTATAAAATATCTGTTTTGTTGTAACCTAACCGACTTTTGTAAATTGAAAACCTACATTCAGAACATGATCCTGTTTACTTGCTGGATCAAGTTAAAACAAAAAAAAATCTAATCAGAAGGTAACACATTTTTTTTTAGATGAACACAAGATTTTATTTTGTCGTGAACTGACCACCATTATTTGAACTTTCTCACCTGGAATTATTTTCAAGTGAACAATACATTGTAAACTGCTCTCCACATTATTTTTAAATGGAGAGGAATATTTTTAATATTGTAACATGGACACCTACACTTAATGGATGTATTTGAAAGTGTAGCCAATAAAGGGAATGAAAACTGTCATTGCCCAACATCTACATTAACTTGCCCATGTGCAGGCACTAATTTAAGATAGAAAAAGTGGGAGAAGTGATTGGCAAAAACAAAATGTATTTAATTAATGTATTGCATTTTTTTCTGAATGTAGGCCTATGATTCTTTTTAGGGGAAATTTTTTATTTTAATTTTATATTTAACACAAATAAATAAATAATAATAACCGTTAATCGTTGTTTTAAAAATATATACATGTATATATATTTTTAGTTTTTTATAAATTATTTGTGGGGAAACCTCTAAGCCCTATCCTTTATCTCCATTTTGTAATAATCTACCTGTTTTGCACGCAGAATCAAAAACATGTTCTTGTTACTTTTTTCCACAATCACCAGACAATTATTTTTAATTATGATTTAATAAAGCAATAAATAGAAATCATCAACCAAATTAATGAATAGTTAATTATGCCATTGAAATAATACTGACAACAAGACTGCAAAGTGAATCGAAACTGCATAACCTTTGTAGTTGCCAGAATCACAACATAATTATTTCCTGCAAAAACATCTGGATTCCAAAAAGGAAAAGCAATTCAACCAATCAAAACCACTGTCTTAGAAACTACTGAAAGTTAATAAGTAGACCACACTGTGGTGTCCAGTCCGTATTTTAACAAAACTAAATTAAAAGCGTGCTCACAGACCAATCTCTAACGGCCTTGAACACTAGCATTGAATCAACAGTGACACTTTTTTAAATGCATCTCTAGCAAAGTAACTAGAATTCTTGTTCATATTACATAACCGAACAAAACTGACATGGTCTATTCCACGTTACCAGAAATAGCTGGTCATTGACAGGGGACAATAAAAACGCATCATGTGAGATTTGTTACTTGTTTGAGTGTAGTAAAGGGCTAATTAGTGGTTTGTTTGTTTTTGGATTGGCATCACAAATCGGTGTCACTGTCAGATGTTAGTTATTGGGATTTGTTTTTCTCTTTACTTCAAACAAAATATTACTGCTAACAAGTTGGTGACTTGAGCTAACTTACTGTAAAAAAAAGCCCCACTTCGCTGGCTAGATTAGTACCTGCATGAGTAAGTGTATTATGAAATAACAATAAAATGGCTTTACTGTTTCTTAATCAAAGATTTTCTAAGGTCTAGACAACTGTGGAAAATATAGAGGAAGCTCTTTCATTCTCTATTAGGGGAAATATACTCTTCACAAAAAGTAGGGGTACCTCAGATATTAATGTTAAAGGCATAGTCACACAGAATTTATGAGGCTTTGTGTTTTAAATATTGATCACGAATGAAACTTACGTGCATCTGCTATACTACTTACTAGATATATCGTTTTCGTTTCACGCAAGACATTTTAACTGAACCATAGTATAGGGAATTCCATGTCGAATCGATAGATTTTTTCCACATTTAAAGATATCAAATTTCAAGATCAGAACTCCTCGTTGGGTGAAATAAGTTGGTACGAAATGTTTTTGCAGCTACAAAAATATTCAGAAGTTATAAAATAATTGCTAACAGGAGAATATCTATCAGGTGACGCAAAATATATACATATACATGTATATGTCACACCTTCACGGAAAAAAAATGTTATTTAATTTTTATTTATTTGTCCTTGAGCATAATTCATTATTATTTTTGAAATATTGATATGTGGTGGTTATGCAGGGTTTCACATTTGAAAAGTAGAGGAGAGCTATAAATCACCCCCCAAGTAAGGTTCTGGGGAGGTTTTTCACTCTCCATAATCACACCCCTGCAGAAGTGATAGGGAGCTTTTTCTTTAAAATCAATCATATGATTCAATTGATTCAGAATCATTGATACATTTGGCCAGAGAGTCAATAATTAACAATGTGTATCAGTTCTAAATCATAATTTCTGTGAGGGTGTTTGTTCGTGTCATCATCGTCAGGGAGGTAGTGGTGGCATCTACAGTATTCATATTTGGTATACTAGAGGTACTGATTTTCCGTGATAACGGAATCGTGGAAAAACCTATCTGGAACGGAATTCCCTATTTTCTCCGAAAACGTAATTACTTGTCTCCAAATAGCGCAGTTTATTATATTAAATGGATTTTCAATCCGCATTTTGGAAACAAAAATAGTTGATACTTTATACTGATATCCGTACGTGCTACGCCAAATTAATTTTACTGCAGACAACCAACAGTCGATTTAATTGACACCAGTCGATTTAATTGACAAAACCGGACATTTTTAAATTTATTTATTTTGCTCTAATTCTCCGACAATTACGCGTGTTGAAGATTTATTAAATATTTTGGGTGGATTTATTTATAATATTCGTGATACTTTAAAACAATGAAATTTTTTTAGGTGATCAATTCTAATTATATTTGGATATTTTTGCAAAAACCGAGAATTACCGAACTAATGGTATTTTTGGAGCGCGATTATTCACACTCCTTGGTCGAAATCTAAGGGGGTGGTAGGGCGCAAGCACGCGCCTCAAACGTGAAACTCTGGTTATGTAAGTAGTTGAATGAAGTATTTCTATGGACAAATAAAATGTTTATATTTAAGATTAATTCTTTATTTGAAATTAATTAGGTCAAGGGTCCATGGGAGTATGCGTTTAACTCATAAAAGTAATAATAAATAAATAATGTACAAAATGAGAACAAGCACAATTCAATCAAAACTGGGAGGAAATCTCACATGAAATAAATTAGGAAAATAAATTAGGAATGTTGAGGCAACTAAGTATTCATTCAGACCACTATCGCAATAGTGTTTTATTATTGCAATACTATAGCTATAGTTGGAAAGGCCCCAACAGTCACCCTACTATTCATTATGATTATAACTTAACAAGACCTAAAAATAGTAAAATACTTTTCTTTTTTTAATGTACACTCCACTGGCCTCAACATATGCACAGCAGGCCCAATAAAAAAACAGTGACATACATTACGTGTATATGTAGCTGGCAGGGTTGGATGGGTTGGTGTTGGAAGGGTAAAAATATACGCTATTCCGAAAATACTGATTTTTGAAACAGAATATTAAAACTAATCTTCTTGTATTCCATCAGAAAAGTTGTAATAAAACACAGATCAGTGAAATTTGCTTGCGGATATTCCGTCTTTGCTTGTTCGTCTGCTATTCTCATTAAAATAAAAGGCTTTTATATTAAAACCACTATTTTATGAATGAAATGACCTTATTGAATGAGGTGCGGAGTGCATTCGATTCTATTTCCGCTTGGTGCATACACTGATACACACATGCTTGCTCTTTGTGCTGTTTTACGTAGCACAATGTAATACGTTTACGTGAGCATTACATGCATTTTAGTTCTTTTGCTATTCGATTTGAAACAATGTGGCAATGTATGTAGTGGTATAAAGGAACTGCCAGTGGGGAAAAAAAAAAAAAAATTAGAAAAAAGAATTGTGATAATGTGTATGACAAAGAAAAATGAGAATGTAAGTTCGTTCACAGTTGAAGAAAATCTGAATGGATTAACAACGAGAAATCGGTGAACAAAATGTTTTGTTCGTTTTGGCACTTTTTTGTCGAAAATCCAAATATCAAATAAAAACGGTTTGTTCTTTGTAGGGACGAATAGTGTTTAGTATTAACCAAATAATTTGTTACTTTTATGTTAGTATAATCATCAATATTTTTAAAGGGATAGTACATTCTCAAACAGAACTGTATTTTGAAATTCACTATTCCTTTGGAATACTAGTAAAAAAAAAGAATTTCGACCCCTGGTGTGGGAGTAATTTTCACAACATATTTTTTCACAAAAGAATAACTTTTACAAGTTTTAGATTTATCATAAATTACATAATGATTATGATAGCCATTTCTGATATCATATGTAAACATTAATCAAATAAGATATAAAATATTAGGCGTAGCAGCATTTAGTACCTTTAAGGAAAATGTAATATATAGTCTGATGGTCTCAAAGTCTTTTCTTAAATATCACTTTAATCAATTAGGGCTGTTAAAGCTTCATAATGTCTGTTTGCATGGAAATTGGAATTGCCAATTGGAAATCGATGACGTTTTAATTCTAAAACGGAAATCGGTTTCAAATCGAACAGAAATATGTGTAGTGTAGGATGGAAAGAAACTAGTGCTCTATTTACCTGGTAAGGGTGGTCTCTGTGGGTACCCGACCTGCTGTGGTTGATAATTTTGCGATGGGTGAGGATCGGCCATTTCAAGTGAATTTCCTAAAAAAATATTCTCCCCGACTGCCGTGACATGCAAACGATCACTGCGGATTCAGCGTAGTAACTAGCCTTCTGACTTAGTAATCAACTACTACTAGATCCCAATAACAGTAAAAAATGTATTATTTCTTTGTTCAATACCACTGAAATATTAATATTCTATTCATTTTAAGTTCTGTAACATTTTTACGCGATCACTGTCATTTCCCGGAAGTTGTTTCGCATTTAAACATGCGCAGTGCATACATACGTGGCAAAAGTCAAGGGACGTAATGCCACATAAAGAAATTCTACGTGGACGGTATTACATTTGCGCTCAAAACATATGTTATAAAATGATTAAATATAGGCTGTTCGCATTATTGATCTTTCACAAGACAAAATATTTCTTGTTCATATATTAAAATGAACTTATAAATTGAAACCAATGTTTTATGGAGGATGTCATCAGGCCCACCGTGGCGTGTGTGGGTGGGGGGTGGGGGCGAGATGGGTGTTAGGAGGGTCAAGTGTCCCGAGGCCCGTGGACGACCAAGGTCCCGTAAAAAAAATATATATAAAATACATATTATGTACACGTATTAATCTCAAGTCACTAGGGGGTCCTATGCAGCCAATGGTGGATACAGAAAATCCATTGGGGTGGGGAGGGGTCAATACTATGATGCTGGTTCCTCGGATTCATTCATGTTAAAAAAACAAATAAAAGGCCTAATTTTTAAAAATGTTATTTAAATATCAAAATGTTGGGGGTCGGGTCCCTGGGCCCCCTAGATCCACCACAGTAGCACCCAGCCTCGGGGCCTACCGCCGCTCTCGACGGTCCGCCCCTGGGCCCCCTAGATCCGTCACAGCAGCACCCAGCCTCCGGGGCCTACCGCCGCTGTCGGCGGTCCTGGATGTCAGTAGAGTTGGGAAGATTAGGCACCGTTTAAACTTTCACGGGCACTTGCTATCATTATTGTTTTCACCAACAAAATTTTGCAGTTTTTTTGGCTAATTTAATTATATTGAAACTCGCCTAGTGTGTAGATATTGTTTTTACCTGGCAATAACATCTTGTTTCTATTAATTACGTTTTTAAAGATCTGGGCCCTGTTGTTCAAAGCAAGGTTAAGCTAATCACGGGTTAGTTGAATATTTCAAAACAAAATTATAAATCACTGCAAATAGTAATTGAAGAGATATGTTGAAACTTAGATTATTATAGCCTTAGGTATCCATAAATAATCAAATCGGAAGTGTATTTGAACTTTCTATGAATATATTTTAAAGAGAAAGATTCCTCTACCTCATGGGTAGCTTAACAATGCTTTGAACAACTGGGTCATGGAGAATTATTTGGCCACTTTAAAAAAAATATATATTATTATTATTATTATCTTTATTTTTTGTAGGCTACTAACATCTATAATATATACCTTACTAAAACAGACGGGATAATAACCAAAATATTATAATGTTTTTTTTATGTTTACATTTCGCTGAGGCACAGTTGGTTAAAATATTTGTAAAATATAATGATTTATCGTTTTTTTAAATTTTATTTATCACTTTTTTATTTTTATATTTTTATTATTGTTTTTTTTTAATATAAAAAAACAAATATATATTTTATTTTATTTTTGCTTCGTGACGTGACTGGTACCAAGGTTTTCTACATCACCTTTACACCTGAAAGTGTAAAATGTTGCCCCGTTGTTAATGATGACATGAACGTAAATCCTTGGAGGAGAAGGGAGGGGGGGGGGGGTGAACACATCCCTTCATTTTTAGGACAAGATATGCCTATATAATTATTCACCCACACCCACGTTTTGGTTGAAAAAACCTAAATTAAAATGCCTAAATAATAATCTTTTCCAGTATTTCTCTTTATGATATCAATGAAACACTTAGCCATGTGGTGTTGTTAGTGCAAAAATATAGAAACAGTATATGCGCTCTATTATAGTTGAAGGTTTTAGCCGGAAAAGGCATTTCAAAAATTTAGGATTTTAAAAAATAAGGGGGTGGGGAGGAGCTGACACAACCTCCGGCTCCGAATTCCCCTCCCCCCCCCCCCCCACACTTCTAA
>JAULBS010123782.1:0-13938 GCA_032355785.1 Symmetromphalus regularis | reverse complement strand
GACAGCACAGGAACCTGAGTTGTGTGCCCAGGATAGCGTGCTTGAACCTTAATTGGATATAAGCACGAAAATAAATACAACCAACCAACCAATCACTGGACCGCTGAGGCACACTATTGGACAAGGATGGATGTTCTCTAGAATGAATACCATATGTACGCTTTTACTGAAAAATTGCTTTATTTATGAAAAATATCCAATTATTTTCTTTTTTTTATCTTCAGATTAAGGAGAAAGACTTCATTTTTAGTGACAAATGGCCACTATGGCATCTTCTATGCACACAGGTCTGTCTGGTGCCGGGATTAGTCGAGCATCACCGAGATGTAGTCGACCCCCAGCAAAGGTTGCAGTTTCCATAGAGCAGCTGAAGGAGACGTCTCTGCTCCTAGAGGCGGCCATACAAGCAGGAGATGTGGAGAAAGCCAAGGAGCTGGCAGAGCAGCTAGCGAAGGAGAAGGTCAAGGTCAATTTAGAACTGGATGCTGAGACATTTCAAAACAGGTTGAAAGAACAAAGCTTTTGGTAATTAGCAATTAGCCATCTATTTTGTTTTTGTTTCATGTGTTTACATAGCATACTATGTATACAAGCCTAGATACAGGGTTTCTGAAGGGGGAGGTCCAAATGTGGACTATAGCAAAATATTAAAATTCACGTCCTTCCACTTAGAAAACATTTTTAAAAAAATTGAGCAAAGTGGGTAGGGGTCTGGACCTCCCCTCTGGATCAACTACTGGTATAGCAAGTTCATACATATAATTATTACCTCAGTGTATTTTCCCACTTAGAAAATATCAACATTGGTTTAACATCGCATTTCATTATGTCACTCTGGTCGTTATGACCAATACTAAATATGATGTCATTATAATTTATCATAAAACCCCAGGTGTGGTGCAGGTTTTCTGAAAGGGGTGGGTCCAAATGTGGATTTCTGAAAAGGGTGTGTGTCCAAAAATGATGAGTGAATAGAAAGGGTGAAAAAATTGTAAATTTTCACGTTCTTCCACTTGGAAAACATTAAAAAAGGGGTTCAGGACCCACGCCCCTTGGATCCGCTACTGAACCCTTGAAATGGCAACCTACAATTGAAATGAGTGCTCAAAATTCATTGGTTTAGTGGCAGCATAATTACTGCCTCAGGATACATGCCATACATATATCCATGAGCAGGGCTGGTGCAGTGGGAAAGGGAAGGGCGGCTATTTCCCAATAATCTGTCAAGCCCTTTTTTGTGACAATATTAACATTATGTTGTAGGCACCCTTCAAATGGTGCCTCTATTTAATCTTGCCCCGCCCCCCACCCCTCCAATATTTAAACTGCTGCAACAGTAGTAATGAGGACACAACAGACAGAGTGAAAATTCTTTATGTGGCAAGATCTCGAATGCTTAGTACCATCTTGAAAGTTGATTCTTATGTTCTGGCATTATGATGACTTATTATATACAGACTCCATCCTTAAAAAATCTCAAAAAGTTCCTATTTATTGACCAAAATTTCTCTATCCCTACCACCTTTTTTTCTTTTAAGATGTAAAATTAAGAACTTTTTAATGTTTTTATATTTGTATTTAGTTTGAAAGTCATAATAGAAGACCGTGTTACAACTGGGACATTTGTTTTTCTCACTGTGAAAGCAAGTGACACGATATTCGACCTAAAAAAGAAGGTAAATTTTTATTTATATGCACCTTGTGCAGAATATTTTAGACCTAACTCTTGTCTAGGTCAGATATTAGTCCACACACAAAGTGAGTGATTACATTCCATAGAAAACTAATTCCATCTCAGAAGAAAGTTAAGTAAAGTTTGTTTTATTTAATGACACCTCTAGAGAGCATTGATTTCTATCTCATTCTTATCATCAGCTATTGGACGTCAAACATATGGTAATTCTGGCATTTCTTTAGAGGAAATATGCTGCTACCACATAGGCTACTATTTCAGATAAGCAGCAAGGCATCTTTTATAAGCACTTTCCCACAGACAGGACAGCACATACCATGGCCTTTGATGAACCAGTTGTGGATCACTGGTTGAAATGGAAAATATCCCAAACTGCAAATGGGTCTTCTGAGAAGGATCCGATGACCGACCGCTTCACAGGTGGTTACGATTCCCCAGAAGAAAGTTACCCACATAAAATATTTTGGTCGTGTGCTCCCGTACAGACATGTAATGGTTTGAAAAAAGTCTTCTTTACCCCCAGCTCACCCTAGTAAGGCCATAGCTTATTTTAATTTTTTGTTTCTCAAACATAGACCCACCCAAAAATAGGGTAGGAGGGAGGGAAAAAGAATTATAAAATGTCTTGGGAGGTGAAAATAAAATTAGGTTAAAATTAATTTTACCATTTTACTCATTTAACTGGTCATATGCCTGAATACTTCTATATTCACCCCTATGAAAAAAACTTATTCAACTTCAAAATGTAAATTTATTGTGTATTTTCAATAGTGGTGTAAGTTTGTTTTACCTTTTTTTTCTTTTCTAGCCTTCAGGACAGTTGGTGGAAATAAAATAAGTGTGAATTTTCACTTTTAATTTTATTTTAATTTAGCCAAATGTAAGGTCGGTGGGTTTGTGAAACAAATAATAATAAAACTCTGGCCTAATCCTTGATTTATTCATTTCCCTTTCTCTCTACAGATGATGCTCAATTATAACTTTCCAATGGAGGTGCAGAAATGGATCATCAGTCGACGTGTTGCCGAGGATGCTAAAACCTTAAATTCATATCAGGTCAAAGGTCAAGGCTGCACAGCTTATCTATACCTGATAATGGCTAAATCAGTGAACCTCGATAAAGAATCATACGAAAAGAACAAAGAAAATGCTGGTATGTTAACCAGGCAATAAATACTAGGCTATATATCTTGAAATTAAACTAAAAAGTAAAGTTTTATTTAACGACTCCTCTAGAGCACATTGATTTTATCTTATCATCGGCTATCAGTCCTTGAAAAGCCATGAATTTCATTTTTAGGGCCTTGAAAAACTAAAAAAATGTTCTTGAGAAGTCTTGAATGTTACCTTTTTCAATCTGTAGGAACCCTGCTACAGAATTAGGTTCCAGTAACTTGTAACTATACGCTGAGACCCATTAGGATCCAGAAGCAATAGAACTACTTTTTAATAAGTGCCAATTGTAAAATATGTTTCCACTGGCGACCAGTCCACCAAATATTTCATCTTCTAGAGGTTGCCACTGTTTCTCTAATCTGACCATACCTGCAGCCCCACCCCATTTGCTTTTCTTTTGGCTAATGTTTGCTTATTTGTTATTTTCAGCAAAAGGTCGACCATTTTTTCCTGAAATGCCAAGTGGTGGTAAATATTACTATTTTGTTAGCCTGTGCTATTTTTAGCATAATTGAATAACCGATATCAGGGATTTATCCAGGAGTTTTCACCAGGGTCTAATGGCTGAAGTGATTGGGAAAATTTAAGTAATAACTGGGAAGTGTTTTTCACACCATTGCATTTATGTAACTGTAATATATTTAATTACAAATTTGGGAATTTATAGTCCAGAAATTTGGAATTTTCAGTGCCATTTGACTTCGGAAAGGGGCTGATGATTGGTACCATATAAAGGCTGAATAAATATATGGATATGTTATTTGTTCGGGTGGGTTGCGAGAATCATCAAACAAATAACCAGTCAATTTTAACACAATTGTTATGACATCAAATGCATGCTCATTATTGTTAAAGGACTGATTAGTAGTTTTAATTTGATTGTACATGTATAGTATATTACTAAGCACTAACAGAAAAACTTGAAAGAAAGGTATGTAAATAATTGTTAATTAAAAATTGTTGATATTCAACTAAAATCAAAAACATGAGCACTATATGAAAACTTCAAATATTGGTTTGTTTTTTATCACTTGTCTTACATTCAAGGAAAAATTTAAATTAAAATTTTGTTAGTTAGAGCAATAATTGTTTATATTTATTTTTTAATTAATTTATTTAATGACATACCCTCCCAGCACAAAAATAAACATTGTTTATTGGGCATCACATTAATGTTAACAGGTAGTTATGAACTGTATTGGTGAACAGAATTTTGTAATAATAAATAACAAAATTAACATTGAACTGAATGTTTTTAGTGACCGAGTGATGTTAAATATTGTTGATATTAACCACAATTAAAAAAGAACATGAACACTATATGAAATATTGGTTAGTTTTATATGACTTGTTACATTCAGTTAAAGTTTTATATGACTTGTTATATTCAATTAAAATTTTAAATTAAATATTTAAATCATCTACTTCAGATTACTTAACGATGGCAAACCCACTGAACCAGACAACTCCAGCAAGTTTCCAATCCAACATCACTAACACAGAACCATTTGTGCTACGTCAGAGAGTTGAGGATGTTTCTGTTCTCAGAAACAATGCACCCCTCCCACAAAGTACTAATGGACTGCTCCCACAGAGAACCGGTGGACCTCTCCCACAGAGAACAAGTGGACATCTCCCATATGTTCCACCTGATCTAATTCGGTTTGTTGCCGAGCCTGTTATTGCTGCTGAGGGGGTAGCTGTGGGCATGGAGGTGTCTACAGCACCTGCTCCACAAGCCACTCAGCAAGAAGTAAGTTTTAACAAAAATTAGTAAAAGAAGTATTTTATTTGTGTTTTTTACAACTGTTAATCCAAGTAAGCAAACTTTTGCAGGCCATATGATTTCACGGTAACAATCGTTGCTGGTAGCGTGTCTGTACCATACCGTCAAAATCACAAAACTGAAATTTCATTTCCCATGATTTTTGTATTTGCGTTATTTTGAATTACAGAAAAACTGTTTGCGATGGGCTCCCATGATTCAAAAGCATGGAACTGAAAAAGTGTTTCCAATGAAATTTCAAATCCTACGGCCTGCTTTGTGATGCCTTATGCAGACCATATATTTTTTTTTTAAATCCAGGCGAGTTATTGATCACACGTCTGACAATGCTTAGGCTAGTGATAAATTGCATGCCTGAAATGATATATGCGAGTGAAAAATTGCCATGTTGTTTAATTAAATTTTGTCCATCTACTTTGGAAAACTTCGTTTGATATGATATCGGAACAACTCAGCTATTTTACGAATTATACCGATACAACGAAATCGGCCAAGGTTTTCCGAATGTTTTGTTTAATACCACCAACGGAAATGATCGAGGATGACCAAATGGAATTGTAACAGACTGATCAAATGTTTTACAGATACCCAATTAGCATAGCAAAGAAGATAAGATATTTGTTTTTCCTTTTGAAAAATCATAGATATGATGAGTTATGAAGTAAATATACTAGTATGTTTGAAATATTTATAGGACTTGAGTTATTATGTAATGAGCTGACAAAAGTATGAAATTACATATTATTATTATTAATTAGGTGTGCAATTTCCAAGTGGTACGAGTGCAGTTTATCACACCCGTCGATTGAAATTATGGGTGCGATATAGGTGCAATCGCACCCGCACACCTTAAAACCTAAGATCTGGGTTTTCTCAAAACCAGCAAGTTTGTGAAAAGACGTTTCAATCAAGGATAGAGATTTTCTTATTTATTTCATGAAAATGCCGATCCTACATTTAGCTAAATTAAAATAAATTTAAAAGTGAAAATTCACACTTATTTTTCTTCTGCCCACTGTCCTGAAGACAAGAAAAAACCTCATTAAATTTACACTTTGAAGTTGAATCATTTCTTTACAAAGGGAGTGAATATAGAAGTACATGTATGCAGGCATATGACCAGATAAATGAGTAAAACTGGTAAAATTAATTTTATAACAAATTTTATTTTCCCCTCCCAAGATGTTTTGTAACTTTTTTTCCTCTCCCACTTACCTTATTTTTGGGGCCTATGTTAAAAATTAAAAAAACTCTGGCCTAAGCCACATTTCAAAGAAATGGAATAAAAATTTAATTTAGTTTACCAAATCTCGAATATTTATGCTACATGTATGTTCATTTGGACTGATGGAACCGAGTGAAAAATATTTAACATATTTCACCAAATGAACAAAACTGAATCTAACATACCCATTGAAAAAAAATATATAATTCCACACATACACATGTCTGTGATTCTGCTTATTACAGTCAGTCATTGGACCGATCCTTCTCAGTGGACCCATTTGCAGTTTGGGCTATTTTCTGTTCCAACCAGTGGTCAACAACCGGTTCATCAAAGGCCATGGTATGTGCTGTCCTATCTGTGGGACAGTGCATATAGAAGACCCCCTGCGGCTTTTCAAAAAGAGTAGCCTATGTGGACATAGGTTTTCTTTAAATAAATATGTCATAATGACCATATGATTGACGTCTAGTAGCCGATGATAAAATAAAAATCAATGTGCTCAGGAGGCGTCGTTAAATAAAACAATTTGTTTTCTTCTTCTGCTTATTACATCTTTAGTTTGACAATCTGTGGGATCAGCCATCACCTGTTTTAAGGGGTATACCGATAGGACATTTTGGAGTGATACACACTCATGTTGGGGGGCATATTCTTTTGGTGGTGGAGCATACTGCTTGGTTAACAATAATTTACAATGTGTAAATAATATTATTTCACTTGAATAGTCTGATTCAGTTGCTGTACAATGTGTAAATAATATTACTTCACTTGAATAGTCTGATTCAGTTGCAGTACAATGTGTAAATAATATTACTTCACTTGAATAGTCTGATTCAGTTGCTGTACAATGTGTAAAATGAAAAACTGGATTATTCCTTTGGGGGTGGGTAGGGTGAAGCACATTCTGGATCCATCCCTGGGATTCCGTAACTCTTTTGAGATTCTGTATTCATGCTTTTTTTTGGATTACCAAGTAACCAATTCGTTAAAAAACTAAAATACAAGATGTAGAAGATTCTATAAAGAAAATATCCTGGTCGAGCACATTACGAGAGTCAAGTCTTACCATGTGGATGTCGTTGGCGAACAGTCGATTGAGGAATTTGTTTTTAGAAGTCTGGATGAGTTGAATCAGATCAGCACTGAACGTATCACGATTCTTTTCCAGAAATCCTACAAACAGCAAATTTTTTTTTTTTATAAACATGGTCTTTGCTCCTCAGAGAGCTAATACAAAAAAAGAATAACTGTACAAAGTGTTTATGCACTGACTACCATGCACTAATATAGTAATTAACACAGTCTATACATTGCCATAATGAAAGCATCGCCTAATAACAAATTTTAATTTTTATAAACATAGTGTTGCTCCTCAGAGAGGTAATATATACAGTCAAACCTGTGTTCGCGGCCACCTCTAGAAGGCGGTTACCTGTCTATGATGGCCAAACTGAGGTCCCCCCCAACACATTTTACTATATATTTTACCTCTATATGACAACCACCTGCTCAACGAGGCCACAATTTGTTAATAAAAAAGCGAATATGAACCTGCTACCGCGGCCACATTTTAGTTTCTTTGCTGCAAATTATCAAGAAATGTCGGCAGTCATAAATAAAAACGTCAGATGTTTTTCGATGTTTTATTACTTATTAGCTTTGATGAACAGCGACCCTTTAATCTTCTTATAAAGGTAGTCAGTCATCTTGCTAGAGCTTACGTAAGTGTAATTAGTCGCAGTCAGTGATCCCGTATAATAAGTAGTGAATGCTTGTGTTTGTTAATTAACAAGTGTTTTAAATCTAGATTAACGTTGCCATACATGCTTATCATCGGCAGACCTATATATGACCTGTATATGGTGGCCACCTCTCTATGATGACCACTTTTGTCTGGTCTTATGAGTGGCCATCATAGACAGGTTTGACTGCATATATAAAATAAAACTGTACAAAGTGTTTATAAGGCATGGCACTGACAAAAAATTGTTTTCGCAGAATGATATCATCTCTCATGATGAGAAGTAGAATAGCTTTTACATGACCATATGCCATGCATAGATGACGATGACTGTGTATGTGCGGAAAATACTACCACACACTTCATCTTCCTTTACCTTCTAATGCACTGACACCACACGCATTCACACATAGAGAAAATAAAAACAAGGAATTTTCAGTTTTTTTAAATTATTATTATTATTTATTTATATATTTTATATTTTATGTTTTGCTTTTTGTGGAATTCCGTGATTTCGCAGAAAAGTACAATGCCTGGTTTATACATGCCTAGCACTGGTATAGTCATTTCCAACACTTCATACATCTCTAACCTGAAAGCATTGCCCGATATGGCTTCTTAACAAAATGGACCACTGTCCAGAGAAAGTTACATGAGAATCCATCATTTTAAACAGGGCTCAGGACCTGTTCTGGTGTAAAAGATTTCATTAAAAACAAAATTATTTAAAAAAATGCTTTTCTAAAATTCTCCTTCAGCAATTATCTTGACCAATGCTGATTTGTTGGTTGTATTATTTTCGTGCTTATATCAAATTAAGGTTCAAGCACACTCTCCTGGGCAGATAACAGCTTCCTGTGCTATATATCCAGGACAGAAGTTAGTTTTAGTAGCAGGGCTGAGAATGGCAAATGAGAAAAACAGATGAAATTTTATAAAAATGAAAACAGAGGTGCATTTCATTGAAAACCAACAAGAATGCACATTTCCTTTCACTGGGATGTATTTAAGATCACAAGCCAAACATTTTTTGCGAGGGAGTAAAGTTGCCGATCCGGGAGACAGTTTGGGATCGGGCTTTTTTTCATTGCTTAGAAGAGAAATGGCCCAAAAAATGGACCTCATCCCCCATCAAAATTATCTCATTGGATTTAGGCAATTCACAAGATCGATCCTGGGGAGATAAAATCCACAGAATTCCATGGATTTACGGACTATTCTCACCATTGTAGTAGGAGAGACAAAACCCGCTGCAACCAAACAAATATGGCTATTATGATAAGCAGTAAGACATACTTTCTTTAGTCTGACATCATCATTGTTATAATATATATGATGTCATTAAACAACTGTTTCTTTTTTCAGAAACACACAGGTGAAACATACCCTCACTGTCATAAAAAACAACTCCAGCGAAGTGGTTCAAGCCAAACGTTGTGTTTATCGCAGCTTTGGGCTTAAGGTAGTTGCTGTTAGTGCGATGATGTTGATGCAGTTTGTTCAACATTGTTTGATCAGTACCCTAAAAAAAAAAAAAATCTGATGTAATTTTTTTCAACCTTGTCTGATTTATATCCTAATCATAGAAAAATAAATATATTAAATGAAATTTAATGCAGTTTGTTCAACATTATTTGATCAGTACCCTAAAATACAAAAACTAAATTTGTAACAATTTTTTTTTAATTTGTCTGATTTATACTCTAAACATAGAAAAATAAAAATATTAAATAAAATTTAATGTAGTTTCTTCAACATTGATCTGAACCATTGGCAAATAAAAGGATTGGAAAACATGCAATATAAACAAAGGTGAGGAAAAAATAAGAAGTGATTTGGGGAGGGGGGGGGGGGAACTGCAACAAAAGCATCCTCTCTGGTTAAACCACTGATCTATGCTGGTACCCTAAATATTGAACAATTTAAATATTATTTTATTTGTTCAACACTCTCATCTGTACATTAAATACTGAAAATATAAACAAAGTAATGCATTGTATAGTAACAAAAAATATTCTTGAACTCAGTAAGTTTTATGAAAAGACTCTTCAATTAACACTTTTCTATACATAAAGGAAGTATATTATTTCTCCTATGCCCCCCAATCAGCATGCTTAAAATGTTTATTTTGTGGACTTCAGTCAACATTTACTTATGAACTGAAATGTGTACCTGTGGAAATTTGCTTTCTTCGTCAACGAGAGCCATGATGTTCATGGGTTTCACGGCAATCAGGTCAAGTGCATCCTGGTTATCCACAAACTCTATGTGTTGCCAGTTGATCCCTTCCAAGTTGTACTCTTGCTGTGAACACACACAAAAAAAAATTGTTTTATTTAACGACTCCTCTAGAGCACAATGATTTTTATCTTATCGGCTATTGGATGTCATACATATGGACATTTTAACATGTCTTTAGAGGAAACCTGCTGTCACCACATAGGCTACTCTTTCCAATAAGCAGTAAGGGGTCTTTTATATGCATAGACAGGACATTATGGCCTTTGATGAACCAATTGTGGACCACTGGTTGGAGCGGATGGAAACACAAAGTCGAATACCATTAAACAACAAAATAGGTTTGTATTCTACTTAGAAACTCTATGTATTGCCTGTTGATCCCTTCCAGGTTGTATTTTTTCTGTAAACACACAAAGTCGCATTCCATTAAACATAGGCATACGAGTTGTGGATGGGCAGACTTATTTTAGCCCAAATTTATGGGTTTTAAAAGAAAATGCCAAAATTTTAGTAACGTCTACTCATATTTTTCTACACATTTTCACTGTAATATTAAAGAACAAAACAAAACCAGACAACAATCTTTACTAATTTAGTCCACTTGACCAAACGCCATTTTAATTTTTTCTCGAATAAAAAACTTGCTCCAAATTTGGGGAGGTGTGGGTGCCACCTAGTCTATGCCATTAAACAACAAAATAGGTTTGTCTTCGACTTTTAACTTACCTGTTCCAGCTTGAATATGTGTCGCACAAAAAACTGTTGAAGATTTTCATTGGCATAGTTGATACACAACTGTTCAAAGCTGAAAAACAAAACAATGATAACTACAAGTAAGCATCCAAATATTTTATAACTTTCATATCGGTATATGGTGCACCAATACACCGATCTAGCAAGATAATAGATAAAACAAATAGTTATGGTCTAAACTGAAACACCATTTACCTGTTTGTGTCAAAATTCTCAAAACCAAATATATCGAGGACTCCTATGGATTTGTGGTAATAGGACAGATTTTCCTTTGGACTTTCCCCTACACCGATCTATCAAGATAATACATAAAACAGTTATGGTCTAAACTGGAACACCATTTACCTGTTTGTGTCAAAATTCTCAAAACCAAATATATCGAGGACTCCTATGGATTTGCGGTAGTGGGACGGACTTTCCTTTGGACGGAATATGGCAGTATTGATTTTGTCAACAATCCACACAAACATACGTCCATAGATTCCCTTCACACACGCGTCACGCACGTCCACAGCCGACACATTGTTAATGGTTGATGTGACACTTTCGCCTTTTGTGAAAATTGTTTTTGTCGTAAGGGAATCTATCATGTCTTGAGAGTTTACCTGAAAAATAGGTATAATGTAAATAAGGACAAAACAAGTCTAGTAACAAACATCTGGTTTCAGACATTATTAAGTACAAATCTTGTCATTTTAAAAGAGTTGACAGTTAAAATATTTTAGTAAATTAAAGTTTGTTTTATTTAACGACACCTCTAGAGCACATTGATTTTTAATCTTATCAGCAGCTATTGGACTTCAATCATATGGTCATTCTGACATACGTATTTAGAGGAAACCTAACATTGGCTACTCTTTCCGATAAGCAGCAAGGGGTCTTTTATATGCACTGTCCTATAAACAGGACAGCACATAACACACTCTTTGATAAACCAGTTGTGGACCACTGGTTGGAACAGAATATAAACCAAACTGCATATGGGTCCACTGAGAAGGATCGATGCAACAACCGACCGGTTCACAGGTGGACACACTACCGTTTGATCTATGTTCTGCTCCTTACAAATTTTTAGAGTAATTTTGTTTGTCATTCTCACACCATCTGAAACAGTGAGTAGCCCAGTATGTCTACTAAGCTGGCCATAGGATTTCTAATTTCATGGGAAACACTTTTTCGGTTCCATGCTTTTGGATCAATGTAACACATTGGAAATTTTTTTTTGTTCGACTATCCAAATTAATGCAGCAGTGATAAAAAAATCTTTGGAAATGAAATTTCAGTTCCTTGATTTTGACGACAGTACCAACATGCTACCGATAACGATCATCTCCGTGAAATCTTATGGCTTGCCAAGTATTGATCCAACAACTCTCAACATTTCAGTCAGCTATGACTATAACTATGACCTACATTCCACCAGCAACCTACATTATTCATTATGACTTACATTCCATCATCCACCTATTTTATTATCTATTTTTCACACATTATTTTTAACATACTACTTTTTGCATAAATCAGCCTCCAATTTTTTTCACTTCCCCTTTTCTGTGAATATCTGGATCAGCCTTGGAACTGAGCATACCAAGAGATATAACTAGCACAGAAAGTGAATGTCAACCTCTACATACATGGATTTATAGAAAACCAAAGTAGGAGCGGGACATAGCTCAAATGGTAGTGTCAGTCTGTTAACCGGTCGGTCGTCGGATTGATCCTTCTCAGTGGACCCATTTACAGTTTGGGCTATTTTCCATTCCAACTAGTGGTCCACAACTGGTTCATTAAAGGCCGTGGTATGTGCTGTCCTGTCTGTGGGAAAGTGCATATAAAAGATCCCTTGCTGCTTATTGAAAAGAGTAGCTAATGTGGCGGCAGCGGGTTTCCTCTAAAGACATATGTCAAAATGACCATGTGATTGACGTCCAATAACAGTGATGAAATAAAAATCAATATGCTCTAGAGGCGTCGTTAAATAAAACAAACTTTACTTTTTCAGCTTGAGAGTCCAATATCCTCTCTCAGGGCCAGCGAGTTACAAGAAGAAGAAAGAAACACTTTAAAAAAAACCAAGAAAAAAAACCCCCACATAACTTACCACCACTCATAATGAATCTAGTTCCAAACACCTTTACTTCACACAAAATTAAATAAGGTGGACCATGTTTTCGAATTTTCACATAGTTTCCCACCATATATTCTGGACACAAAATACTTGTAGCAATTCCTTTCCCCAGTTCTTTGTATCTACCGCACAGCGTTGTCTCATCCTCATCATCAAACCAAGAGTCCACCATTACGTGAACGCTAAACTCGCCGAATGGTTTTGCTAAAAAAACATAGTAATGAAAGAGGCTAGATCCCGAGCATCTCGAGTTGGTGTCATGGCGTCGATTTATTTATTCCAACCCAAACTACGTCTCAAGTTGGTGCCATGGCGTCTGTTTATTTATTCTAACCCGAACTCGAGTTGGTGTCATGGCGTCTGTATTTATTCTAACCCTAACCCGAGTTGGTGTCATGGCGTCTGTTTATTTATTCTAACGCTAACTCTATCTCGAGTTGGTGTCATGGCGTCTGTTTATTTATTCTAACCCTAACTTGAGTTGGTGTCATGGCGTCTGTTTATTTATTCTAACCCTAACTAGAGTTGGTGTCATGGCGTCTGTTTATTTATTCTAACCCTAACTCTATCTCGAGTTGGTGTCATGGCGTGTGTTTATTTATTCTAACCCTAACTCGAGTTGGTGTCATGGCGTCTGTTTATTTATTCTAACCCTAACTCTATCTCGAGTTGGTGTCATGGCGTCTGTTTATTTATTCTAACCCTAACTCAAGTTGGTGTCATGGCGTCCGTTTATCTATTCTAACCCTAACTCGAGTTGGCGTCATGGCGTCTGTTTATTTATTCTAACCCTAACTCGAGTTAGTGTCATGGTGTCTGTTTATTTATTCTAACCCTAAACCTAACTAGAGTTGGTATCATGGCGTCTATTTATTTATTCTAACGCTAACTCGAGTTGGTGTCATGGCGTCTGTTTATTTACACTAACCCTAACTCGAGTTGGTATCATGGCGTCTGTTTATTTATTCTAAACCTAACTAGAGTTGGTATCATGGCGTCTGTTTATTCTAACCCTAAACCTAACTAGAGTTGGTGTCATGGCGTCTATTTATTTATTCTAACCCTAACTCGAGTTGGTGTCATGGCGTCTGGTTATTTATTCTAACCCTAACTCAAGTTGGTGTCATGGCGTCTGTTTATTTATTCTAACCCTAACTCTATCTCGAGTTGGTGTCATGGCGTCTGTTTATTT
>JAULBS010123771.1:0-13939 GCA_032355785.1 Symmetromphalus regularis | reverse complement strand
TCTTTAAAACTAATATTTATTTATTTCAATATAAAATTTTATAAATTTCAATTTAATTTGGTGACAGGCACGTTTTCATTTTTGACCGGCACAAATTGACTGACATAGGACATTTTGACAGGCACGTCTCAAAAAATTATTTCCAGGCTTGTTAAGCAAATATAAACTATGGGTTATCTAGCTAAAACCATGTGAACATACTTTCAGTTACTCAGATTTCAAAATGTTGTCCTCTGAGATGCAGTTATATTTTAATTATTTTATTTTTTCATTTCCTTTTAAAACCTTTTTATTGAACCAAACTGTTGTATGAATTAATTTATAATACTTTATTAAATATAATAGATGAGGAATTGGTTTCTTTTCCGCTAAACTTTAAAATCCAATTTGTTATATATTTAACAAAATAAAAAATATTGTTTTTGTGTTGTAGGTTTTCTAAGCAGATAGGAGCATACGTACCACACAACAAGGACTGGATCAAGGAGAAGATCTATAACATGTTGCGCAAACAAGCGGGCAAGTCATGATAATCTCGTTCTCAGCAAAACAGATCGGTGCAAATTCGAGCCAGCATTCTTTGAACAGCTTACTCTGCTCGGAATGATGCAGAATTTGTTAATTTTTTCACACAGAAACTACTTGAGTGGAATATTATGGATCAAGACGTTTAATTGAGAAGATATTATTGACTATTAATGTTCTTGTTTGGTCTGTGTGGATAGTCAGCAAGTCAGTTGCAGAACTACTCGGACAGTTGATACGTAACTCATCTAGTTGAAATGGTGATGTTTTGACAAATTAGTTTACTTTGTTTTTAGTATTGGTATCAGTCAGGTTTTAAAACAGTTGAACCATATTTTAATTCGTTTGACTAGCTCTTAGTTTGTGCAGTCAAACAAAATGAGGTTTTTTTCTAATGGTTTGAAATGGTTTCCAATTACTTTTTATTATTATTTGTTTTAATCTTATCTCACTTTGAATATATATTAATTTTAAGAAAGCAGATTATTTAATGACATGGTGAGAATATCTGGAATATATTTAGCCAGGACTTGAAAGTTCACTTTCATGTTCTAAGCTTTTTTTCTTCTTCACTGATCTGGCCTCAAACTGCTTTTAACTGTGTTTGGCAGTGGTGAATTCATCCTATATTTTGCATTTTCTCACACTGGATATATCTCATAACCTGTAATTAATGTCATTTGAGTCAGTGATTTCATGAAAAACACTATATGTTACATGTCACGTGCAGATGAAAGTAGATTTTCATCAGATTTCATAACCTGCGATAATAGATTTTTCAAACCATTGTCTTGTACATATTTTCACCTCTATGTCCGTGATATCTGTTTTACGTTATAAATGTTTTCACATTGGCCTTGTTATAGGGCAAGTGTTTGTATTGGCACTCTGGTAGCTGTATTGACTCTCCACAGAAAGACATGACAGCCAATACAGACCAGTGAGTAACAAGCAGCACTGACAGAAATTAAGAAATGCTAGCCAATAAATAGTCACTCCATATTTCACAGTAGTAATGTAAAATACTTGCAATGTACATGCTAAATAAAGTGAGTCTTTAAATTCAGCTGTAAGTGTTTATTGTTTAAGTGCTTACAAATGAAGTCCATATAACATATAAAATGTGCAGCATTTCTTAAAAGGTACTGTATATACATTATAAATTATTCTCAGCAATAAAAGTTAAAAAGAAAATGTAATGGAGGAACGAGCAGAACTCTTACCCAGCCATATCACAAACATGTTTTATTTCATTAAAATATTAACATGACAATTTAGCCTGCCAGACATGGTTCTTAGCGAAATTCTACAAAAAGCAAAAAAAACAACCACCCCAAAGTAAAATGTAAAAAAAAGAATTAATAAAAACATTTTAAAATAATTTCTTTATGTTCTGTATGCATGTGGTGTCAGTGCATTATCCTTGCATTCAGGACCACCTAGCATATGAGTCACTTCATAGCAAGTTCAGGGAGAGGGATGTAACTCAAGCGGTAGCGTGTCCGCCTGTGAACCGGTCGGTCGTCGGATCGATCATTCTCAGTGGACCCATTTGCAGTTTGTGCTATTTTCCATTCCAACTAGTGATCCACAACTGGTTCATCAAAGGCAGTGGTATGTGCTGTCATGTCTGTCGGTGCATACAAGACCCCTCTGAATACATGTCAGAATGACGATATGATTGATGTCCAATAGCCGATAAGATAAAAATCAATATGCTCTAGAGGCATCTTTAAATAAAACAAACTTGACTTTCATAGCAATTTCACTGGTTCCAAACATTATCATTGTGTTTAACATGAAGCGCAAACCTAGTCTGGTTAGCAATTTTGTCCTATATGCAGGAACGGCTAAGTAAGAGGAAGTGTTTGGTAGCTTCCACATGTGCAAATTTATCATCATCTACATGGTCGCGTAAGTTTTTCTACCTCTGATCATGAGGGACAACATTTTGCAAAAACCTTTTTTTTGTCAATACCATGCCCGACTGCTGTATGGAGAGGTCAATATGATTGCCAAAGAACCTACAAGGCCAATCTGAAAACACATTTTATTTTTATGAACCAGCACCAGTGATGAATGCATTCTTTATATTTAAATTATGAATATAAAAAGTAATAAAACCAATTTGAAAGTATTGCTTCAGTTTAGTCATGATTTAGTATTAAGGTCAGTAATACTAATAGAAAATGGAATATTTCCACTTTAAATTATAAAAATTGGCAATCTGCCTAGCAGCTTCTTCAATAATAAAACCAAGTATTAAGTATTACATGTTCATAGTCTTTAAAAATAAGTTTTTATGAGGTGAAATTGTTAGTAATGGAGATGAAATATATTTGTAGAAGTCTTACAAGTAGGGGTGTAATGATAGATCGAACTATCGATGCATCGCGATAGTTTAGTAATAGTTAACATCTCGATAGCAAATTAAAATGGCGATAGTTATTGCGATAGTTTAGACTTAAAGCAGTAAAATAATCAAGAACAAAACAATCTTTTTATAGACAGCACCCACATTTTAACTAATTTTAAAAAATCACTAAAAACTTTTTTCTGAATAAAAAATATTTTCAGGCTCTGTGACAAAATAAAGTGGCCGAAATCTGGAGAGTTTTTCAAAGTATGAGGGGGTTCCTGCTAGAACTCTGCTGCCCTTCGGTTATCAACTTTTCAGTGCTTCCCCTCCTCCTTCCTCCACCACTTTCAGATGCACTCCTCAGGCCCTATAAGATATCGACTTCCGATAATACCTGAATGTAGCTTTACGTCACTTTTAATCAACGGAGAACAACCTGTACTGCACGCATATGTAAATGAATTACGTTAAAATAACGATTAATACAGATAATTATGTAAATTGCAACATATAACAAATAAATATCTTTGTCGTGTGTTTTGCATCCTCCTACCTTTCAGTGCTGGGTTGATTCAACACAATACTTGACACATTCGATTACCTTACCGTCTCTTGGTAATGAAAGTTAAGATGGTGGAATCGCTTGAGAAAATATTACACATGTACACTGAGAACTAAATATGTGTGAACAAAGTTACTATTTCATGCTGGACACTGGATCTTAATCAAACTGACAAAATAAATAGCTTGATTATTTACTTTAATATTTTTCATTTAATTTGTCAGAAATTTGTTTATCAACCTACAGATGCAGATAAAATCAGATTTTGTTAACTCCCAAAATTATTAATAATCTACATAATCAGAAAAAGCACAATTCAATTAAAACTTTGGGGAAAAACCCACATGAAACAAATTTAATTAGAATGAATTAGGAATGTTCAGACAACTAAGTATTCATTCAGACTACTATCGCAGTAGTTGTAATAAAGGCCCTGATAGTCACCCCTACTTACAAGCTCATACCCTCTTTTTTTTTCTTTTTTTCTGGCCTTATTTGATGCACACATGGGGAGTTTGGTACGTATTGGGAGATAGTTGATTAATAATAGTTTCAAACACATCGGATTCACTAAAATAATAGTTCACCGTTTTGCTTTGTGCTTATAAAATGTTTAAACCAGAATTTGTACTCTCTGTATTAACTCACGTTAATTTACAAAATTTGTCCAGTTTTTTCCGTATCCATGTTATCCAGTACGGGTAAATAACTGATTAAGTGTTTTTCAAGCTTATGTATTCTCAGTTAGAGTTATTAAAGTCATTCGTATTTGAAAATGTCAGGTGACTAATCATTCTCAGAAGTCGCACACGAGTGCTTAACATTCCATACATAAATCTCTCAAGAAGTTAATGGAATTTTTAAAAAACTAACTTATCATACAAGGATGAATCAACCATGGGGACTAAGCGGTGGTAAAACAGCTTTTTCTAATATTTAGGTGGGTCTGGGATATTTTTGTTTTCAAGATGGAAAGTATAGATACTTGGATCCCATGGGAAGGAATGCTGTTCTTTACTAGTCATTCATGAGTTGTACGCACAGTACAGGTATCAGTAATAAACATGTTTGCAGGGTTTGAAATAATCACTTGCCAGTGGCGACACCTACACAGGGATCGAAATTAACTCTCCCAAGAAAGGTAGATGCTTACTAATGCTGATCCCCTGGGCCAGTAGGTAATTTTTTCCAATCTTGTATTACGAATTTGTATTATTTTGGGATAGTAGCTATCAGACTGATTATTTGCTGATCAAACTTATACTATACACCACCTTTTGAGTTCCTTAAAATTTAAAAACTTGGTAGTACCAATACGATTTGTCTTCTCAACATGAACTACACATCATGTCTGTAATTCATGTTATGAATAAACACAATCTTAAAATTAAAAAGGGGACTAGTGCTTTTTCGTGGGGATGAGTAGGCCTACCTTTTTAAGGCTGCTAGTACCCCAGGCTTAATTTCTACCCCTGCTTCAATTAATCATGTATGGCTCTTAACTAGACTCCTGGGGGACAATTTATGCAACTATCCCCAGATCTCTAGACTATTTCAAACCCTGATTATGTTTTCTAATAAATAATTTAAATCATATGTTTCACTTGCTTACTGGAAACCAATTAAAAATAATTAAAATTATTTTGCTTACATATTTAACCTTTTTAGATTAGTATTCTTTAGTTATGCAATGACGTAAGGTTTTTTTTATACATTTCAATTTTCATGGTTTGTTGGGTCAGCAAATCTTTAAGCCAAGCAATAAATAAAAATCCTTATTTTCAAACGTTTCAATTTTGTTTTTCTCCTACATAATAGGGAGTTTGTATTAGGCTGTAGAAAAGAATCAAGACACATACTGGTTTTTAGTGTGTGCAACTCATTGTTAACATCACTGTGGTCATTTCATGTATTAAACCTTTCATACTTCATGTTGTGAGTTATTTGACAAGTGAAAAACCAGTATTTTATACATGTACAAAATACCTGTCTACCAAATTGTATCTATTTGTTGTACCTTTTCAACATTGTGATGTGAATAAGACCAATGAATGCCAAAAAAAAAAGTTTCATGTTTTCTTTTGTAGTGAATTTGTGTCTTTATTATTTCATGATTGTCAATTAAATGTTTATAAAAAATAACTTCAGATTATTATTTTTTTGCTTTTCTGGACAAGTAGTTTATTGAATACCTGTCATACGGTTTCCTTCTCAGTAGACCCATTTGCAGTTTGGGCTATTTTCCGTTCCAATCAGTGGTCCACAACTGGTTCATCAAAGGCTGTGGTATGTACCATCCTGTCTGTGTATATAAAAAAACCTAGCTGCTTATAGGAAAGAGTAGCTTATGTGGCGGCAGCAGGTTTCCTCCAAATACATGTCAGAATGACCATATGATTGACATCCAATTGAATAGCCAATGATCAGATAAAAATCAATGTGTTCTAGAGGCGGCGTCAAATAAAACAAACTTTATCACTGAATATTGCAACAGATTTTCCTCAGTGATCCCAAACAGGACTTAGTTCTTGTGACGGAAACCAAGGCTTGAAGGTAGATCACATTTGTCAGAATAGCTCTTTCAACAACAAACTTTTATCACATTGTAGGGAATGGCTTTTCTTTACATTGTTGTAATTTTTATTCTGAAATTTTAACCTGTATAGATTTTATCAACCACCATTTATAAAATATGTGCCTACAAGCTGTGTGTGTCTTGCAGTGTTGTTAGAATGTCAGCTATATGCATGTTTCTATATTTTAAGCAGACACAAAAACAATATGGCAGAACAAAAACAATTTATTCTAAATTTCTGTCATGGAGGCTATGTGCTTATACTAAACAAAAAACAAAAAGAAGCTTTTATGTTAATTTTATATAAACTACAAATACGACCAAACGAAAAAGGATTTACCAAAACTTGATACTTCTCTGACATGAATTTGAAAATTTGTTTTACTATTCCACTTCCAGTGCACACTAAAGGCTTTGCTAATTTAGTTTATTTAAAAATAATAATTCTTTTGTTTAAACCATTTTATACTTTGAAATTTTTTATTTTATAATTTTCTGTAAAACTTGTTCATCCCAGCAATAAATATAAAAAGATTTCAAATTTAAATAACCTGATTATTTCAAAGAAATACTGGATTTGAATTTGATAACCATTTGTAGCATGTTTGCTTAATTGGACAAATCCACCATGTTGAAACAAGATTCTAACAAAGCTGTGGGAAATGAGGCAAAACATAATGACAAATGTATCATTCACAACACCCATAGAGACTTTCCAAGAAGACCACATTACAGAAATAATCTGTACTCTTTTTTTTTTTTTCAACTGAAATTTTTAAAGTTCAATATCATTTTGATTACTGTTATATACAAAGTCATAATAATGTATATTTACAGAAGTATAATTTTGGAAAGTATCAATATCATTAAAAAATATATATTGTAAAAACAAATTCAAAAACCTATTCAATATATAAAAAAAAATTCTAGATGTTGGCTAAGAATAACTTTAAAAGCATTGAGTAATCTCTACAAATCCTAATTGATTTTTCACTATACACAACTAAATCTACCAGTAACAGAATTGTTCTTATTTAGCAGATGTGAATAAAGAGAAAAAAAAAGAATTCTGTATCATGTTGATTTGAATGATACAAAAACAAAATTTTTAAAAATCTAATTAGGACTAACTATGAACTATACACATAAGCACATATTTTCAAGACCAGAAGAAAGGAAAGAATACTTAATCTTGATTGTCCGAAATTTTAAGTACTTTTTAATATCAGCTATATTGACCCCCTTCTCCACAGAGCTCATGGTTTGCACAAACGGAGAATGTGGATAGTCAGAATGATAATCATGTCGGACATGTGACAAATGGCGAAATTCTCACCAGTAAAATAACAATCATCAATTGTTTCACCCACTGACAGGCTTAAATAAATAGTATACATGGAAGAGCATATTTACAAAATGCCAACACAAGATTGATAGTCTGTTTTGGAATCAATGTTTTGAAATGTCCGTATAACTAGTCGAGACCACAGAGAACTATTTGCATTCTGGCATGTCATCCTTCAATACTCAGCTCAAAATTGTCCAACTCGTCAAATTCTTGATTCACTTTCTCTGCCCATGCCTCCACTTTGGAAGACTGAAAAACAATAAAACAATGTATTAAACTGACACACTGTTCATAGGACATGACCATATAAAATTTACAATAAAACAAACTGTTTGACAACAATCGCCCAATTAATGTGATACCTACATGTGTTCTACTTATCAGCTAAATATTAACAATTTAATATAATTTTTCATTGTACTATATTTTTATAAGCAAAGCACATTTCATGCTTAACATCAGTTATTGACAATGAGTGATAGCAAATACTTACAGAGTATCGTCCCTTTGCTCGCTTCTGTTTCGATGCCTTATAGGATTTGGATGAAGCTTTGTTCACTGCAATGTCTGAATTACACAAGAACAAAGATCAGAAACTGTTCACAGCTCATTTTTCAATGGGAATCAAAGAATCTAACACGTAAATGAAAATCACATGAATTCTATTAGATTTCCATCACATAAAATATTTTTTCCAGCAACAGATTAGAAAATACCATTTTCATGTTCAGATAATGCATGGAATTATTTTATTTATCAGCATAAAATTCTGAATTAATTTTTTCACATCACCAAAAAGAAAAAACCCAAATTGGATTCTCATAGATTCCCCTAATTTAAGGAAATTTAAAAGGATTAGGATGAAAAAGGAGGCCCGTTGTTCGTGTCATTATATGATATATAACTTAACACAGAAATTAAAAACTGTCCACAAGATGCTATTAAACAAACATACAAATGAAAACAGAGAAATGCAATTCAAGATACAATTCTGTGTATATGAGCAATGAACGTTTGTGTAACCAGTTATGTATCCAATTCAGACACATTAACCAGAAGGAAAAATGCATTTGAAATTTTAATTCTGTTTGTGCACATCTGTGCGTCTGCAATGGAAAAGAATATATATAACACGTCAGCACATTGTTTAATTAGCAGCTACTAGGTGTCAAACAGTTTTCAACTCATTGTCTAAAGAGCAAACATGCTGCTCACACAAAGGCTACTCTTTGTGATAACTAGCAAGATATCATTTAAGTCCACTTTTCCACATACCATGGTCTTTGTTACACCAGTTGTAGAACACTGGCTGGAACTAGAAAATGTTGGCACAACAGCATACTGCAGTGTATGCTTATCTTTAACAATTACATAACTGACTATGTATTTTGAACACAAATGGGTGAATGTTTAAATTAAGTAATCAAATAAAATACTTTGAGATTTACCACTTAATGGTTTACTGTAACATCGCAACTTTTTCGTAACTTACCAGGTTCTAAATCGTCTGCAGAGAACACAGAGTGTTGCTGTACTCTCTTGAGATCTGACGAGTCGTCCTGCATGGTGATCTGTGACAGCGAAAATACCGCTGAACAATAGTCCGATGTTGGCGTTACTGACATTTTTTGTACCGGAGACAGCATGGGGGAGCCAACAAGATTGAGAGAAGTGAAGCCGAAACACGAATCCTTCACAATGTCTGAACCGGTGTTAGTCGGTGTCGACGTGTCTTTAGCAGTCAACTTGGACATCTTGATTGGAGGAGGGGAAATAAACACACCACTATCACTTTGTGGACAATCCAGCATCTTATTTCCCAAATTTACCACTGGACTGACGATGCTGGGAACAGAAGCTTTGCGCTTTGTAGTCCTTACACTGTTTGCTTTAGAGTTGGATTTAATCAAAGTCCCAGTTTTTGTGTTGGAAGTCATGAGAACTTTTGCATCCGATGTGGTTTGAGTTTTTGTGTTGGATGAAAGCGGTGTTTTTGTTTTGATGGTTATTTTAGTGCTGAATGCAATAGGTTTTTTTGTGTTGGACGTGACTGGTTTTGAACTGGATGTGATTGGGGTTTTCTTATTTAATGTGACAGGTGTTTTTTTAAATGATGTGACTGGTGATTTCTTTGTAGAATTTGAGTTCTGTTTTACAAACACTGGAGGCGATTTCACTGTGTTGTCTTTTCTCTGTTTCTTACAACTTTTGTTATTAGCATCAACAATTTTGTTGTCAAATTTTGTTTTCAATATTGATGCAACAGAAAAATTATTATGTTTCTTGGAAGACAGTGACTGAGAAATGTTTTCTGTCTTAGATGCAGTCTTTGGGTTGTTTTGTTTTATTATAGTTTCACACTTTTCTGTAGATGAATTTTTCTTCCTATTTGATTTTCTAGTTGATTTGGCTTCTTCACTTTTCTTGTGATTGACTTTCAGTTTTAATGACAACAGTGTGAGTGGGGTCAATTCGACGTCATCACTGAAGTTGTATGCATCGCTGCTTGCCGACCGCATCACCTGATCAGAATTCTCCGATGAGTACTCCTCAGTGGCTTCTCCGTCTCCATCATATGCAGAGTCAACCTAAAAATAAACAATTTTATATATAACCCAAGGATCATTAGTTCTCTAAGAAGTGTTTAAATACTATCTCAGTAAGAAGTACACCTCTATCAAGTAATTTCTATTTGCTGCACTCAGTGATAAAACATATAAACTACATGTGCAAATTGAAATAAAACATGTATTGCATAGAGGCACTGATTTTCCATTTCACTTTCAGATTTTCCCCATTTAAATTTCAGAATTTAACAATTCTGTTTCTTCCATTTTAGTAAATTTTATTTTGTGTTTCACTGAAATTACAACAAAACAAACCCCAGGAAACACCCACCCACCCCTCTGGAGAAAAACGACGAATTGAAACTTAATACACCTTACTATCGAGTTCGGTAATTCTTGCATTTCGTAAAAATCTCCGTATATAATTAGAATCGATCACATTTTAAAAAATGATTTTTTTTATTTACCATATGTGAAAACCAATTTTCATCATTTTAAATTATGAATATTATAAATAAATCAACCCAAAATATGTAATAAATCTTCAACTTGCGTAATTGGCAGAGAATTTGAGCAAAAAACATATTTAAAATAACGTCCGATTTTCTCCATTAAACAGACTAGTAGTCATCTCTGCAGCAAATTAATTTGATATTAGTGAAGTCGGGTATCGACTATTTTTGTTTCCAAAATGTGGATGGAAAATCTGTTTAATTAATAAACTGTGCTATTTGGAGACAAGTTTTTGGAGAAAATCGGGAATTCCGTTTCAGGCAGGTTTTTCCGCAATTCCATATCGTAGAAAATCAGTGCCTCTAATTGCAGTTTAAAATTTCTCACTAAATCCAGCCCTGACGGATCCTTTACTCACAAGTGTATTAATTAGTGCATGTCTTTGTTCGTATATGAAGTGTTTAAATATCACTTCTCACATAATTACAAAAGATGTTGCTGCACCTATGTCAGTAAAATTTTACATTTCATTTAGTTAAGCCTTACTCCACGATATGTTTTTGAGGGCATTTTTCTTTTAATTCGAGGGTCGAAATTTCACAAAAGCTCCACAGGATATACCATCATGCCCCTGTTTGTAAAGTAGATGAAAAGACCATTGAGGCAACAATTGCTGTGCTCAAACAACAAATTTCAACTCCCATGCAAATTAGTAATTACATTCAGCCTGTTATCATACTGACTGGCAAGTTCAACTTTCCCTCGTTACATTCCTAGTCTGACTAGGTGTTTTTGTCAAATTAAATGTATGTGTTTACACAGTTAAATACATACCACATTGGAACTATCTGTAGACTGCTTCTGGAATACAGAAATAAATGTAACATATTAGTTATTATTATTTCAGGGAAACCTTTGTTACTCAAATAAAAATAGTGTTCACACACTTTAACTGCTGAATTGTCTCGATACACAAATGATATTTTCCTCTCACTAAACATACAGTTACTAAGAATGTTAATCAATGGACTTTTAAGTTTAACGAAAACTGATGTAATGACATATTTGCCAGATTACCTTTTATCTCCTATTTTGGATACCCGCACCCCCCACCTCCAAAAAAATACATGATATTCAACATCAACAAAAGCATTTAAAGTGAAAAACATAATTATTAAATAAATGTGCACATTTGTTAAACTTACAAGTCTTTCTGATCGCCTGCGGGTTTGTTGTATTTTACTTCCATCAGACTCACTTGAGCTACCTGAAAGTATCAAACATGTACATGTCATAGTTGTATTATAAAACTCCAGACTACATACTTTCTCAATGACATTTGGGTTTTCTGTAATGAAATAGTGGTTATGAGACTATCAACAACACCACAAATTTGTTGGTAATAAAATGTCATTAAATAAGACTGGAAAGAATTTTTTTTTTAAAACCCAACCCGATTCTGATGCCATTCATTATAACCTAAACGGGTCAATTTACTCGATATTTTTCTTCTTGTATGTTTAAATGGATTAAACAAAATAATAGGTGGATCTTTGGCTGCGGTATAAATACTTAATTTGTTCTTTGGTATTTACAAGTTCCACATCTATGTGCACCACCTCCTTCTTTAGTCTTTCAATAAACACGATGTTTACCCCAAGACACAAAAATATCCCAAGACACAACAAAAATACTACAAAGCATTTACGTGACATTTTGGCCTTGTGGCTTATATTTTTAGAATAAGCAAAGAATTGTAATGTCTTGGGGGTATTTCATGGGTATTTTGTGATGTCTCGAGGGTATTTATGAGGTGTCTTGCGGTAAATACTAAAATAGTCGGACCCACGTTTAGTGTTTACGTGTCGTATGATGCATGTCGACGCCTTTTCAAATTCTTGAATTCTATGTTGATAAAAGTATTCTAAGCAACATGCATATAAGTATAACTGGGAAAGGCTTGCAACTAAGATGAGGAGGGATAGGTTAAACCTAGTTAATACTTAAAAATAGAAAACTTTCAAAACACGGGATTTGGTCGCCTTTGAATAACCATACGAAGCTGATAAAGAAAGTTTGTACAGGTATTTTGAGTTTATTTACGTGTACTTTGTGATGTTTTACCGTTCGCCTACCTGAGCCGTGGGATAAGTTCTGTTTAGAACGTTTTTTCATCTTTTTAAATGGCATTTTTTCTTTGTGAAAAACCAACAACTTGGCGGCACAACTTTCGAAAAAAAATCTTAACCAATGAGAAATGTCAATTAAGCAGGTGCTCTGTGGCGCCCTCTTCCGGATAAGGGATAACTCTTCCACTGACATAGTAGATAGTATAGTCAACAAAAAAGAAATGTAAATATTTTGACAGTGGAAGTAGTCCTATATATATATACACGAGATGAAATCTTTTTTAAATTACAAATCCTTTGTATTGTGTACAGCTATCAATTTCTAATACATTAGAGCAACCACAGGGGTAGAAATTATTTTCATTTGCCCTGGGGACTAGTAGCCTTAAAAAGTTACTCATCCCCACTAGTCATCATCCATTTTAATTTTAAGATTGGGTTGATCCATAATGCGAATTACAGATGTAACATGCAGTTCATGTTGAGAAGTCTAACAACAACTATCTCAAATAATACAAATTTGGAATACAAGATAGGAAAAAAAAATTCTACTGGCCCAGAGGACTAGCATCAGCAAGGATTTACTCGCCTGCATTCATTTCTATCCCTGAACCAGTGCCGGATTTAGACTTGATGAGGCCCTAAGCTAATATAAAGCTTAGAGGGCCCTTCTTAAAGATATCGCACCAGATGTCACAAAGGTGCATACTAAAGCAGAAACTTTGGTCACCATAAAACAACCTCCATCTGTAGTGTGTGAGACAACTCCACCTGTAGTGTGCGATACAACTCCACCTGTAGTGTGCGATACAACTCCACCTGTAGTGTGCGAGACAACTCCTCCTGTAGTGTGTGAGGCAACTCCACCTGTAGTGTGCACTCCACCTGTAGTGTGCGAGACAACTCCACCTGTAGTGTGCGAGGCAACTCCACCTGTAGTGTGCGAGACAACTCCACCTGTAGTGTGCGAGGCCCCTGCAGATTGTCAGGCCATAAGGTGTAGCTTGTTTAGCTTATGTCTAAATCTGGCACTGACTACAAATGAAATATCTATGCACAAATTTAAATTAATGATTAAAATGATGATGTCGGGCGCGGATGCAGGAATTCTAAAAGAGGGGGTCCAAATGGGGATTTCTGAAGAGATGGTCCAAATGTGGAATTCTGAAGAGGGAGTCCAAATGTGGATTTCTGAAAAGAGGGGGTCCAAATGTGGATTTCTGAAAAGAGGGGGTCCAAATGTGGAATTCTGAAGAGGGGGTCCAAATGTGGAATTCTGAAGAGGGGGTCCAAATGTGGAATTCTGAGAGGGGATCCAAATGTGGAATTCTGAAGAGGGGATCCAAATGTGGATTTCTGAAGAGGGGGTCCAAATGTGGAATTCTGAAGAGGGGGTCCAATTGTGGAATTCTGAAAGAGGG
>JAULBS010123760.1:0-13939 GCA_032355785.1 Symmetromphalus regularis | reverse complement strand
AAACTGAACATTTTATTAAAGCAGCTGACACTTGTTACCTGACTGTTAGCATGAAAACTGAACATTTTATTAAAGCAGCTGACACTTGTTACCTGACTGTTAGCATGAAAACTTAACGTTTTATTAAACCAGCTGACACTCATTACTAGACTATTATCATGAAAACTGAACATTTTATTAAAGCAGCTGACACTTGTTACCTGACTGTTAGCATGAAAACTGAACATTTTATTAAAGCATCTCACACTCATGAAAACGGAACATTTTAATAAAGCGGCTGACACTCATTACTAGGGTTTGACCAATCCAGTGTTGAATGTGGGAGTTACACTATGGGTCTGACCAATCCAATCATTCCAATGTTGAATGTGAGTGTTACACTGTGGGTTTGACCAATCCAATGTTGCCAATGTTGAATGTTGGTGTTAGACTACGGGTTTGACCAATCCAATGTTGAATGTGGGTGATACAGTACAGGTTTGACCAATCCAATGTTGAATGTGGGTGATACACTGCGGGTTTGATCAATCCAATGTTGAAAGTGGGAGTTACACTGCTGTTTTGACCAATCCAATGTTGAAAGTGGGAGTTACACTGGGTTTTGACCAATCCAATGTTGAAAGTGGGAGGTACACTGCGGTTTTGACTAATCCAATGTTGAAAGTGGGAGTTACACTGGGGTTTGACCAATCCAATGTTGAATGTGGGTGTTATGCTGTGTGTTTGACCAATCCAATGTTGCCAATGTTGAATGTGGAAGTTACACTGCGGGTTTGACCAATCCAATGTTGAATGTGGGAGTTACACTGCGGGTTTGACCAATCCAATGTTGAATGTGGGAGTTACACTGCGGTTTTGACCAATCCAATGTTGAATGTGGGTGTTACACTGCGGTTTTGACCAATTCAATGTTGAATATGGGTGATACACTGCGGTTTTGACCAATCCAATGTTGAATGTGGGTGATACACTGTGGGTTTGATCAATCCAATGTTGAATGTGGGTGTTACACTGTGGGTTTGATCAATCCAATGTTGAATGTGGGTGTTACACTGCGGGTTTGACCAATCCAATGTTGAATGTGGGTGTTACACTGTGGGTTTGACCAATCCAATGTTGAATGTGGGTGTTACACTGTGGGTTTGACCAATCCAATGTTGAATGTGGGTGATACACTGCGGGTTTGACCAATCCAATGTTGAATGTGGGTGATACACTGCGGGTTTGACCAATCCAATGTTGAATGTGGGCGATACACTGTGGGTTTGATCAATCCAATCTCATTAAAGCGTTCAACTAAACTATTACACATAGGATGATATGGGGTAGTTATTAACTGCTTAATTGAAAGTAACCTACTGACTTCTTTCATTACTCCTGAAGGAAACTATATCTAGAGAATATTTCAAGAAAAATTCTGTTACATACTTAGTCTCAATAGGCCGTACGCTAAAATCGTAAAAGCGTCTCTAAACGAAGTTTCGTTCCACCTATCGGGTCACTTAAACATTTCATTAGCTTCATATGTAGTTATTACTATATTACGAACATTTTAATCCTGCAGGTTTTTTTTTTTTTATTAAACATCAAAAATGGTGTCTATATACAGACGAGCATTGCGTATTTCTCCCTCGTGATTTGGTACGATGCAACCTGAACGTGTCACCAGTGGCGTGTTCAGTTGTTCCACATTGACGGAAACAATCGACGGTTACTGAATGAAGTTATAACCAGGAAACAAATCACAACATCTAGTCCATTTAACTAGCCCACTTTCTAACTCAGTGGTTCAGTTTATTTTTTTCCAAAATGTGACGTTTATAGTCATTGTGAAGATAGTCGGTCACCTTATTAAATCATGAACACAATGTTTAACATTTTTAAATATAAAAATGGATATTGTTATTATGTGCAAGTTAGCACATAAGTTTAAATGCAATCATATTGTTTTATATTCCATTCTATTAATGTGTACCAGTTGTGGTATAGATTAATTAAGTAAAGGTCAATTAAAAAATCTAAAATCATGACTTTAGTGACAGACATAGCCATTGGTATATCCTTACTCCCCCGCTCTCACCACAAAAAAAAGAAAGATTAAAAGATGACTAATTTGCTACAAAATAGTAATCTTTTAACAGACGGGAAAAAAATCGTACCATTCATGAAAGATTATAGGGTGTGTGTGCATGAAGACTCGCTTTGGCCCATGGACAATGTTTGTAATAACATCCATCGCAATAGCAATATTTGATATACCTGGTAATGTTCAAAATATGATATCTCGTTTAGTTTTAATGCTAGGTGGCTGATTTTGGTATCAAGTGAAAGCTGTGATAATGCAGAATACCCTTAAATATATAAAATTGGCATTGACATCACTTAAATGAGATAACACTATCAAAATATATGTCGAAAATGGACTTTTGTTGAAAATTTGGCAGCTATCTTGGAAAATGAAGCCATATTGGAATTTCCAATAGCTGACTGGTTCAATTTGAAGAATGACCCAATGAGATCACTCATATCAAATTTCATGCTTATATAACCATTTAAGATAGTATTCCTGTTACCAGATCTACTAAAATAGCTATTAAAATATATTCATATTTCAAGTAGGAGGTCCATGTTTTGACCCCTATATTTTACAAAGGTAGCACCAGATCCCTGATTACCAAACTTATTTTGTGTACACATATGATAAGGAATGAAAAAATACCAGTGTACATAATGACGGCTCCGGGTGGCACTTAACTCATTCTGAAGCCGGTCTATTAGGGAAATTACAACATAGACCATTACAAGGTGCCGAATTCAAGAGGGAGGCTTTTTGAAACGTTCAGACGTGCTAAAAAAACTGTAAAAGTATCGCCAGTAAAATTGTCATGTTAGTTCTGGCACATATACGAATTATCAGACCTGTATACATGATATCGTATATTAGAAGAAATCTCTTCCATCATTCACTTATGAACTAAATTTTGAAAATACGTACCATGTCTTCATTTTCATCAATCAAGATGTCTTCCACATTTATATTATGGCATCAGTCTGTTGATCATTAAGGTTCATAAATGACTTATATGAGTATGTTCAGACATTATTATATTACTGGACATCACATCATATAACCCACCTAATGCCTTTTATTTTATAACATACATAATTTACATAATAACACACATAACATACATAATTTACATAATAACACACATAACATACATAATTTACAACATGAATGGACAATAATTTTACAATTACGTTTTTGATAACAAAAGATCTAGCTGTTTTTTAATACGCTCTCTGAAAAAAAAAAGAGAAGGAAATTGGTTATAATAAAAGAAATATCGGTAGATAAAAATTGACAGTCTGTTTACATATTGGTATGATTTTGGTATGATAGTACAACATTATGGACATTTACATTCCATCTACCTCCATCGGCAGGGGAAGTTGATTTAAAATCCCCTTCAACGTGGGGAAATCCTTACTCTATTTGGGTGGCGGGGAGGGCTGTCTCCCAGCATAATATTCATCACTGTAAAAAAGAAGTTTCTTGACACCATGTGATTGTTTACAAACAACTACACCATAGCAATGTAGGGATGCATAATAAAAATTGTTTATTTTAGAGTACTCATATTCTCATAACAAAACATTAATTATTTCATTGTTATAAATAAGTGAAATATAAAGTGGTTTTGTTGTACTGGCATATCACATAATCATTGACTATTGGATGTCAAACACATGGTTATTTACATTTTCTAATAACAGTAATTATGTACACTGAGAATACACCTATCTCATATTATTTCTATTGGAAGCCCTCCTCTGTTTCTTAAATCTGGATCCGCCACTGACAGTAATGAAAGGAAGACACCAAATACATACATTTTTATATATAATCAGAAAAACCCGAATTAAATACACTTACTTACCTCCATTCTTCTAATAACTTTTCCAAATCAAATTGGTCAGTTCTGAAAAAATAAAACTATTCATTAGAAACAAGTTATGACACCTACACTTCATGTAGATAACATTAAAAAAAAATGTATTTATTCTGATCAAAGTGTTATGATATACTCACGCATTGTCCCCGAAAGCCATTTTAAAAATATGGTGAGATTCTAAAAAAAAAATTGAAAATAAGAAGAGAAAAATCGTAGGATTTTTACGTCTTATATATCGTAGTAAATGACCCCTAGCCCAACAGACGTGTATCAACACAGAAACCTACTAACTCCGACATACATTTTTTTTTAATTAGCATATTGCAATACAGTTTAGAGGGGGAAAAACGCGACTCCTCCCTCCCCAGATACCACTCGTTCACATACATTTAAAAAAAAAAAATTAAATAGCAAACAAACATTTAAAAAAAAAAAAGCTAAATCATATGCTATACCCTATTGGATGAGTCCACTGGAGAGCTGCTTTGGTCGAGGGATCGAATCCTCTCGGAGGACTTGGTCTATAACTGGGTTTTCCCCCCGTCCCAACCAGTGCACCACAACTGGTACATCAAAGGCCGTGGTATGTGCTCTTCTGTCTATGGGAGAGTGCATATAAAAAGATACCTTGCTGTTAATCGAAAAGAGTAGCCTATGTGGCGGTAGCCTGTTTCCATATGTATCACGTCCAACAGCCGATGATAAGATAAAAATCAATGTGCTCTAGAGGCGTCGTTAAATAACCCAAACTTTACGGATAAGTGACGCAGTCATCAGTCAGCGGCAGTGTTAATAGGGGAGCTAACCGCATTTCAAAGTGCATTTAAGACGATAGGGATGGTCGCCCCTTCCCGTCATTGTGTTAAAATGCAATAAGACCCAAATTATGTATTTGTGCTATGGAATAAAGTGTTTGTTAAATGCAGTTTTATAGCTCATGTTTGGAATGTTTTGGTATATATGAATATATTACCTACATGGGCTTTGAAAATAGCGCAGTGGGGGGGGGGGGTCTTATTTATTTTTCAGAAAATCGAAAACGTTGCATCATTTGCAAGCAGCGCTGCCCTTGAGTTCTTCGCTTAAAATATGTCAAAGATAAGATCCTGCAGCTTACATTTGATGAAATGATGGATCTCGAAACCACAGCCTTCTCGACAGACGAAGAAATACAACAGGCCTCCAAACATCTTGAAGAGATCACCTCCACTGAAGAAAAGGAAAGATTATATACTGACCTCGAACTTCAAGATCTGGTCCATTGTCTGACGGCTTATCAGGACGAGATCCCATCTGTCGAACATCTCGAAGTAGAGGACATGGAAATCGTGGAGCAGTTATTCGAACCATGGAGTCCTGAGTCTACACCAATGGACATAACACCCGAAGAGATAACAGAATCCACCCGGCTCTGCTTGGAAGACGGCGTCTTTAACGAAAAAGGCAAAGGGCTACCATGTTCCGTTTGCAATGCCACGTTCAGACGAATGCCCGATTTAATGAGGCATAGAATACATCGTGGACCCTCTTCACCACCACTGGCATCATCATCAGCACCACAACCGTCGGCGTCGACGTCGGAACCATCCGTGAAACGTACACGTACGATTAATCAAGTGGTGGGATTGGACCTGCTGTTCCAGAACTTCCTACCATCCAATCGAAGCAATACGTCTTCAACAAGAAGAGTGTGAGGACCCACAAGAAAACAAAGGCAGTGGACATGACGTTCGAAATTAAATATGGAGAATATTTATATGGAGAATTATATACTATGTTTGAATACGTTTGGGAAAAAGCCACTGTGGGTTTAGAAGGAAGCGACATAGGTCGAGTGATTCTTCACCACGATTCCTTGAACTCACCGATCGTGATTCTTTTGAAGCCGTTGAGAGAACTGAATGCAGATGTCATCCTGGGACACATCGAGAGTTCTTCAGAGCTACGATGATTTGCCTTTGGACGCATCATTTATAATCCAGATTGGCACCATTCAAATCCCAAGAGGAGGAAGGATACCAACTATTCTGACGGATATGGCGGGGCCCGCCAACTCGGTTCACGTGAAAACGTCACTGATAGAAATCGTCAACGACGACGACTTGTACGATCAGCGTTGCTTGGGCCAAACTTAACACCATTCCAAGCAAAGACTGGCAAGAGCTCGTGGGTTATCTTTACCCGAAGACGCCACTGATCGATTTAGTTCTACAACACAAGAAATGTCCCCAGTCTTTTTATAAAAATGTAAGAAAGAAGAATCGCAACGTACAGAAAAAACTGGCGCTAAAACTGTGTGAACTGACAGGAGTCCCCGCCGATCGTCCAGCCAACTTGAACGACATCTCCGCCTTTGAAAAATTACACGGATGTCAGATTCTTATCGTCAGTGCGGAAATGGTAAATACATTTTTGAGAGTGGATAACCAAACGTCACAGACACCTAAGTTGTTCCTGTACTTTGTGAATATTACAGGATTTGTTTCGTCTTCTTATTTTTGCCAACATTGCCTTAAACCTTATAATGACAAGACACATCATACGTGCTCGGTAACCTGCATCGTGTGCCAAAGCCAAAACTGCCCAGAAACCGAAGTCCAGATGACTTGCCGCCACTGTCACGTGACCTGTCGATCACGGGCATGCTTTTGGCGACACATGGAACAGAAGACAGACAAGAAGGGGTATGTCATCCCCTCCATGTGTGAGAGGTTTTGGAAATGTACCACCTGTAAAAAAGTGCTCGACAGAAGTGAGAGGGAATCTCAACTCCACACTTGTGGGGAATGGAAGTGTCTTTGCTGCAACGAATACGTTGACCAAATGCATCTCTGTTACCAGCCCCCAAAAGAAATCAACGATGCCTGTACCAAGTTCCTTTTTTAATGACTTCGAATGCCGCCAGGACGAGCTGTTGCAGTGCCAAAAAGGTTACCAGCCTAGTGGAGTCTGTCCAATCTGCCCAGGAGACACATGCAATCATCGGTGTCGGTGTCAACACTGTCAACAGTCGTGGTGCGGGAAAATATCAACACGTCCCGAACTACCTAGTGGTACAGACGACTCGTGAAGCATGCAAGCACCTACCGGTCACAGAGACATCTAAACGCCACGCGTGCGGATGGAGATGTTCGTGTTGCAATACATGTGACAAGAAAAAGAAGAACTACGTAAGAAAACCTTGCGACGAGACTTGTGGATTCCGTCAAGTCATTTTTCAAGGCGACGGAACCCACGTCCAGTTCTGCAAGTGGCTGTTTCCAGACGACCACAAAAGTTTTACGATCATCGCTCATAATAACAAGGCCTACGATGCTTATTTTCTCTTCGAGTACATGATAGAACAGTCCATGTACCCCCAGAAAATCATCTACAATGGTTCGAAAATAATGTATCTGCGTGTGGAGAGGGGACTCAACATCAAAATCATCGACAGATTAAATTTCTTTACCCATGAAGGCATTTGGTTTAACACAGTTGAAAAAGGGATACTTTCCCCATTATTTTAACACCCACGAAAATCTGAATTATCATGGACTGTTTCCAGACCACAGATGTACGGTGTTGACTGCATGGGATCCAAAGAGAGATCAGAATTTCTAAAGTGGTATGTTCAGCAACAGGACGTGTTTAACTTTGAGAAAGAAATGAAAGAATATTGTGTGTTAGATGTCTTCGTCCTCAGAGAAAGCCTGCCTTAAATTTCAAGCTCTGATGCTGGAAGACACTAACGAAAAACAGATTGACCTGGACACAAAAACTGTGCGCTACATTGACGGCATCGACCCTTTTGCTCAGTACATCACCATTGCCTCAGTGTGTATGGGCATCTTTCAGACAAAATTTCTCAAGAAACACAGGCACGTCAAACTCACGGATAAACAACGGATCACGGACTGGATGACGGTGAGAGAGGATGGGTCAGTCGAGGTCGAACACTGTAATGGATGACAGAAGACGAACAGAGGGATCGGGGAATGACCATAGATGAATCTGATACCGTGCCCAGTTCCATTGCTCAAGTTCCCAGCGAGGGCTACATAAGGAAAGACAATTTCAGCAAAGTATCTATCCAGTGGTTGGAGTGGTTTCAACAACGACATCAACAAAAATATCAGATACAGCATGCACTGAATGGCGGTGAACATCAGGTACCAGAACCAACTACAGACTCGATGGTTATTGCGCTAACACAAATACGGCCTTTGAGTTCCATGGCTGCTTGTGGCATGGCTACCGAGAATGCTTTCCACACGAGCGTTCTACAACGAAACACCCAAGGCCGAATCAATCCATCGAAGAATTGTACGCCTTGACGTGTAGAAAGAGGGAAGTTTTGAAAGCCAAGGGATATAAAGTCATTGAAATTTGGGAACACCATCTTTTAAAATCAAATCCAAAATTCAAGCAGTTTGTGAACTCAATGGATCTACATGACCGTCTTGATCCCAGAAACTCTTTCTTCGGAGGGAGGACCAATGTCAGCAAGTTACATTACAAAGTCTAGGAAGGAGAAGAAATTAAGTACTTGGATTTTACGTCACTGTATCCATAGGTCAACAAATATTGGAAGTATCCAGTGGGTCATCCTGAAATTATTCACACAGATTTCAAGCCACTTCAGCAGTACTTTGGCATTGCCACGGTGAAAGTCGCTCCACCAAGAAGACTCTACCACCCCGTCCTGCCGTACCGTTCCAACAGAAAACTCAAATTTCCTCTGTGCCGGACCTGTTCTGACCAAGAATTGCAAACACCATGTGATCATTCTGATGAAGAGCGAAGCATCGTTGGAACCAGGTGCATACCCGAAATACTCAAAGCTATAGAGAAGGGGTACAGAGTCACTAGAATGTATAAAGTCTACCATTGGCTTGAAACAACCCAATACGACCCAGCAACACGTGGTGGCGGTTTGTTTGCCGAATATATCAACACCTTCCTCAAATTAAAAGAAGAAGCCAGTGGGTGGCCCGAATGGTGCGTCACTAAGGAAGACAAAGACAAGTACATCAGGCAATTCCGAGAGAAAGAGGGCATTCAATTGGACCAAGAAAAAAATGTAAAAAATCCAGGACTCCGTTCGCTGGCGAAACTGTGCCTGAACAGATTTCCACGTGTTGACAGAGTTCATTTTACAGCTCGAATACCAACACAAATCCACATTCGTCCCAGAAGATCTGAAAACAAACGTTTTTCTGGCAACGTTTACCACCTCCTGGGCGAGACGGAAGTTATATAGTGTGTTGGAACAGCTGGATGAAAATGTGTTATACTACGACACGGACTCTCATCTTTGTAGCCAGACCTGGAAATTATCAAACCCTCTGGGAGATTATCTAGGAGAACTGACTGACGAACTCGATGGCCAGTTTATCACGGAATTTGTCAGTGGAGGACCGAAAAACTACGCCTACAGAAGCAACAAAGGTTTAAAAGTATGCAAAGTTCGGGTTTTTTTCCTGAACTATACCAATGCGCGACTCATCAACTTTGGAGCCATCCGTGAAATGGTCTTGTCACCGACTAGAGATGGTATCCTCACCGTGACTAACCCATCGAAAATTTCACGAGAAAAAAGAAAGAGAAAAATTTACAACAAAGTGGAAGAGAAAACGTACAAGATAGTGTACACCAAGCGCGTCATTCTAGACAACTTGGACACTCTTTCTTATGGCTATTAAAGTATGAATCAGTTAAATCAAACTCTTTATGAAACATCATACTTTGTATATTTTCCTTCACTTCGGCCTCCTAAAAACAATCAAACTTGGTATTTTTGCCCAAAATCAAACTCTGTATTTTCCTCCCAACCTCAAATTCGGTATCAAACTGTATTTTCCCCAAAAATCAAAACTGGTATCAAACATCAAACTCGGTATTTTCCCGCCAACCTCAAACTCGGCATTAAACATCAAACTTGGTATCAAATGTCATGAATCATGGTACATACAATCAAACTTGGTATATCCTACTCAATCTCCTACCTCCCCGTTTGTACGTTGGAGGGACTCATTTGTACATTAGGGGGACACAGAGGGACACGTGTACGTTGGCGGGACACATTAGTACGTGGAGGGACACATTTCTATGTTGGAGTGACACCGAGGGACACATTTGTACGTTGGAGGGACACTGAGGGACACATTTGTACGTTGGAGGGCACCTGACCCTACAGCTACCACGAAGATCCGCTACTGACCTTTGCGATATCCATATTAAATAAAACATATATATATAATTTAAAAAAATGAAATGAAATGGAACGCTTCACGAATTTGCATGTAATACTTGCACAGGGGCTATACTAATCTTCGTCGTATCTTTCCTATTTTAGTATACGTACTGCATTAACAGCATATTGAAATTATGCTACATCCTTCCTTAAATAGCCAGTTTATCTTCATTTCACACTACAATGGTTCCTATGTCAACCATAAATTAACGTTAAATCTAATATAGAAAAACACAGAGTCCAAATGGAACCAAATGGATGTGGGCATGCAAAAATACTTACGCTACGCTACGGTGATTGTCAGATTCGCTCAGTGGCAGTACTACATTTCTATAAGCAGTGAGGTTTAGCTGAGGTGTGGTTATTGCTAAATGACAACTGCTCTCCTCTCTGTGGGACGTTTACTATAAAAGACCCCATGCAGCTTATCAGAAAGTGTAGCCTACGTGCGAGATTTCTCTAAGTAAATATATAAAAATGATCATATGACTGACGTCCAATATCTGATGATAAGATAAAAATCAATGTAATCTAGAGGCGTCGTTAAATAAAACAAACTTTACTTTACTTTTGCTGGTTGAAAACATTTCCAACTCCTCTAAGCGAAAGGAGCAACTTCGCAGTTGTATTAGCCTTAAATATAGCCTACAGTGTCGGATCGAGAAAATCGATTTACAGGGGCTTTAAAAAATTCTTGGATTTTTTAACGTTAAAATAAATAATAATAATAATAAAAAAATTTAATTAGGTGGGCACCTGACCCTACAGCTACCACATGGATCCGCTACTGACCTTTGCGATATCCATATTAAATTTATACATAATAATAATAATTAAAAAAAATAAAAAAAATCGAACGCTTCACGAATTTGCATGTAATACTTGCACAGGGGCTATATTAATCTTCTTCGTATCGTTCCAATTTTAGTATACGTACTGTGTGAACAGCACATTAAAAGAAGTTCAAGTTTGATTTTTGAACCATGGTTCCAATTGGTTCGGGCATGCCCGCCACGGGCCTAAGGTCATAAGACAAGGTCAGTAGGTCCGGGGCGAAAAAGAGTAGAATAAAGAAAGAAAAGAAGCGTGTTTGGTGATTAAATTACTGCTTTAATGGGTAAAAGGGGACTTTTAAATAATTTTGTTTGATTTGCGATAATATAATTTAAATTTGGATGGTCTATCTAAAATTATTAGATATGGAACCGGAATTAATTATTAATTTAGAAACCCCAGAATAGATTCCGGTAAAAAGACCAAGAGGTGCGGGACTTCGATAGGAGGGGGATTTCCCCTGGGGAGTGTCCTAGGAGCCAATCATAGATCCGGTAATCAGATGCCGCTACCCACCCCCTAGAAAAAGGGGGGGAGAGGGACCGACCCACCTATCAATTTGCCTACGCAGACGCCGTAGCGCAGGCCCGCCACCATTCCCCGCTTTGGTCACAGAAGGAAGAGAAAGAAAGGAGTCTTGTCGTTTGGTTTCCTCTTCCTTGTTGTTTGTGAAGGCGTTGCGTGAAAGTTGATGGAGGTAATTTTTAGAAGAGCTTGGTCGTCGTCTGATCCAGAGGCGGTGCAAAACGTATCCCTGGTCTCAAAAGTTGTTGGTTTTCTGATGTCACCCATAAGATGCCGTCACTACTTTAATATATATGTCCAACCGAACGTCCGGCATGATATATAATCATGACAGATTCCTCAGTTGGACACAGACCTGGGTAGCTGACTGCGACACAAATTTATAAACCACAATTGCCTACAGCCAGACTAGCCAGAAATTACATGCCTACTTAAAAATAAAATGGTTAAGACGAGCACGCCAAGATAAATATATATAAATTTGTTTTATTTATAGAATATTAAAAGATATTATATTTTTAAAAGATAAAAAGAATAAATTAAAATCAACCACAGATGTTCCTGCCAGTAGTCTACTGTTAATTTTGTTTTAATAATTTAAAATCATTTCCTGAAATATAAAATTTGGATTAAAAAGCATATAAAGTTAAAATTATTTACACACAAATCCACATATAACATAAGTCATTTGTCCGCCATCTTGTTTTGGTAATTTAGGAAGAGAAAAATTAGAAGAAAACAATTAGAAAAAAGAAAATTGAGTTTTCGGGGTCTCCATGTTGGTTATATTTTATTTTATTATAAAGGGGGCGGTGCAAATGGGTAGGCACCAATCTGAAAAAAGGGGGAATATTAGATTAAGTTCTTCGTAAGCACTCGCTCGTCCGAGACGCGAAGCGGTCCCGTACATATGATAAAAACGGCATTCGAGTGTCGGACAGTGTTGCGAATTCAAGGGTACTCAAATACCACCAGTGTGTCTCAAAAGCGCACTCCTGGAGGTTTCGCCTAGATAATCACCTTAACTGGTCCACACACAATTTAACACAATCCCCTCGACCCCTTCGATCAGCTGTTGTTCTACATTTTGACGCCAGTGGCCCTAACATACTCCAGAACCGCCCGGATAACCTTCGAGTGGCTCTGTTCGTCGTGGTTTAGGGTGTTTTTGGAAATTGGAAAAAGTATTTTTTAAGATATGGCGTTCCTGATCGTATCGTTTTTCATCTAAATAAAAAATGATCCATATATTCTTTAATTTTGCAATACCAATAGTCTGAAAATATCGGATTTTTAAAATAAAATTTGTGTAACACCCATAGCTGGAGAGCGACCCATCCTCATCCTTGGCAGAATTTTAGTCTGCCAAGGGAGGTACACGAAGAGGCCCCTCCCAGCCCCCTTGGGTTTGAGCATGTAGTGCCAGGTTTTTTTTTTTTGTGGTCCCACTCATGCTGCCACAGATTGTAAAATTTTGGTTTGGCCAGGGACATCAACTCCGATGGGCTTAATTATATATTAAAGGATGTTTTTGATAGAGTGAGAGCTTTTTTAGCTTATTTGTCAGCGAGTTCATTCCCCGGTATCCCGACATGAGCCGGGACGCATTCTAATACTATTGTATAGCCTTTTTGAGTTAGGTCATGGTTAGACTTCCAAATGAGATTTATTAAAACTTGACGCTCGCTGACCCCTGATTTAATGGCTTGAATGGAACTAAGGCTGTCTGAAAATATAATGAATTTGCCAACTTTGAACGTTCCAATTAAAAGAAGGGCTCTATAAATGGCAACGAGGTCGGTAGTGTAACCAAAAGGTTATTGGTTAATTTAAAGAAGGCCACTATCGGTTTGTCAAGGCCCCTGTCCAAAACTGTTGCAGCTCCTGTAGCCCCGGTATCGAGATATTTTTACCCATCCGTGTATATTTCGTTATAGTCCCCATATGTCAGCTTTTAGGTCTAACACAGGATTTTTAGTTGTTAGACTGATTTTTTAAAGATAGGGGTAGAAGGTATAGCGCCGACGATTATTCTAAGGGCTTGGTTTTTAATTTTGTCTAATAAAGATCAATATTGAAAAATCTGAGTTACTTTTTAGTGAATGTGGGTCAAACTGATCTTGAGCTGACATCCCTATTCCGGGGTGCCTAAACACCGGAAAGGAGCGGAAAGGACCAGAAAGGAGTGGAAAGGACCGGAAAGGAACCAGAAAGGAGCGGAAAGAGGCAAAAAATGGCAGAAAGAAGCAAAATAAGGCGGAAAAAGATGAGAAAACTGTTAAAATACGATATAAAACGGTAAAAGAACAAACGGGAAAATGGAGAAAAGAGACCAAAAGTGGGAAATACTTGTATTAAAGCTGACAGTATTTTTGCAATGTTCCACAAA
>JAULBS010123749.1:0-13940 GCA_032355785.1 Symmetromphalus regularis | reverse complement strand
AGAAATACTGGTAAAGATTATTATTTAGGCATTTTAATTTTAATTTTACTGAAATTTTCAGTTTTTCTAAGCAAAAAACGTGGGGGGGGATAATTATATAGGCATCCCCCTGCCAAAAAAGTGGAGGGTGTGTCTCCCCCATCCCTCTCGGGATTTACGCCCATGGTAGCATAATACATTCCCAATACCCAACGTTTATATTCATGCTAGGGGGTGGGGTGATGGGTAGTTCTTAAATAATTAACAAAAGCTGTAAAAACAAAACAATTTTGATCAAAGATCTTAAATGAGATCTACACAAATATTTCTCCTGAAATTTTGTAAGAGATTGTTCAGTTTCAGGGGCAGAAATTAACAAATATTTCCACTTGCCTTGGTAAAAAGTAAATAAGAAATATTATTGCTCCTCAACAAAAAAATAACTGGTCTTCCATTATTGGTTGGAATCATATGAAAAATAGATATGCAACATTTGAAACCAATCATAAGATGACAAATCTTTGCTAGGAAGTTGCTCAAGGAATATTACAGTATGCATGTATATCTGATTAAGTAATTGGCATCTATAATATATTATTCATGAAATTTGGAATCTAATAAAATTTGAGGAAACAAAATCTAGCTACTGGCCCAGGAGACTAGAATAATTTAAATTTTATTTGTCCTTTGCAGTTTCTATTCATCATGGGTGAACATTAATTTATATTTCTGTTTGATGGTGTCATACATATTCTAAAGGGTTAAAATGACAATCTAAAAGCAGTCGAGGAACAATACTTGAATGGGACTGGTGTGGATAGGATATTTTTTAATTACCAGTGTTGGTGAATCAAACACTGTTAGACTGGACCAATACTAAATTTAACAAACACTGACAGATAAACACAGGAATTTTTGAAGCGCTCCCAAAGACATTTTAAAGAATTTAAATATTGGAGATTTGAGATATTGTATAGTATCCAGTTACTTATACTTATAGCCAAATTATAATAGGGAAACTAAAATTTGGTGCCTGGCAGTTGGGATTGGGGTCTAGACCAACCATGGATCTGCTGACATACCTTAATAAATGTCCAATTACATTTACATGTATATATATATATCAAAAACTGCACAGGATTTTTTTTCAACTAGATTAATCCTTAAGAAATCCTTATTTAATGAGATAAAATGTATTGATCTGAACCCTGTGAACAATGACGATGTAGTTAGCACAGTCGTGATCGACTGGCATGAAGAGGTGTCAGATATTTCTAAATATATACTGATCAGTGCTAGATATGACGAGATATCAACAACATTGCTCAAACACAGCTGATATTGATATTTTGTTTGTTGTGGAAACAAGCATCACTGTTAATAATACATGAACCAGCTCATTTGCAACATAATCATGGATTAAAAGACAATCTTTTGTATTATATATAACTTTACTGGTGATCTGAATTAAATACTAGTGTGTTATGCAAAACTGTTTCATGCATGTGTACCGTAAAAAAACAAAACACATATGTATATATTTCTGGTAACAATAGGGAGAGCAACTTAACATGATTTTTTTATGCTATTTTAAAATACTTTCTATTTTATCTTGCAAATCGATTAGTTGTTTAACAACACCCCAGTAAATTGTTCATTCAGTGGATGTTAGGTGTCAGACATATCTTTTAAAACTTGTGGTCTTTAAATGAAACCTGCTACTGCCACATAGGCTACTCTTTCTGATTTGCAGCAAGGGATTTCTTTATTGGCACTATCCTACTGACAGGATTGCATAATATATACAGTGAAACTCCGAAATTACAACCTCCAGTGGGACTTATTAAAATTGGTCTTAATAGCGGGGTGGTCTTAGTACCGGATTAGGTTTTTCCAATCATGTCTAAATACAATAAAGAAAGTAATCTGACATAATATTATCATTCATTTTAATACACAGTAGTATTCTAATTAACAATTAGCCATGAGTTGGTGGTAAACCACTAAGAATATATGAGTGTCAAGTCTGTCGACCCAACTTCAGTCTCGGCATCGCCCACGCTAATACAATGTGTTTTGCTTACAATGGACCTGTAATACCAAAGTGTACCAGCTTTTATGGATCAATTGACTAATAACAACTATAAGCTACAGCCAATCGCATCATTAATATTAAACAGCTCCAATGTTTTTCGGAAAGTGAAAGTACCACATGTAATCTTTAAAATAATTTCAAATGCGTACCTGAAATCAACATATTTTAATCCTTTTCAACAGACAAAACTAATATGTTTATTGTACCTATATGCCGCCTGTTAATTTTGGATAAGAACAAAACATCTATTTTGACCATTACAGTGATTTCAGTCATGTGTGAAAGGAAAATAAACCAGACTTGCTATTTTAATTTGGTCGCTTTAGTGGGGTAAAAATACACTAAAAACCACCGTTGGGACTGATTTTACTGGTCGTAATCCAGAATAGCGGGGTGGTCTTAATTTCAGGGTAGTTTTACTATGAAAGTAATAAGAGAAATTCGGGTCTTTAAAATATCGGTCTTTATAGTGGGGTGGTCTCAATACTGGGGTGGTCGTTAGACAGGGTTTCACTGTATGTATGTAATTGTCACCGTTTGAATAAACAGCACACACGAACTGAATACAAGATCAGATCTCTTATTAAATAATGCACAGAGGACCACGGATACAAATACTGATATTTTATTTTTCTAACCATATAACGAAGAATTGTTCATTTAAGTTGCATAGAAAATTATAGACCTATGTTTGATTTGCATAACAAATATATTTTACAAAACTCATCTGCATAGTCTTTATTAAATGTTTATGAAATATTGCAGATTAAAACACATAATCGCATAGTTAAACGTTTTAAATAGTGAAATATTTAAAATTAACTTCACATAGGAACATGAATTAAAATAATCATTTTACAATAATCTTCTGGTCATGTATACAGGAACATGAATTAAAATAATCATTTTACGATAATCTTCTGGTCATGTATACAACATTCTCTTTCTGGTCAAAATAATTTTTATTCACATTTCATTCAGAAATGAAAATCCCTAATTATCTTTTTAATAATTAAAAACAAGCATTTTACACAAATGAAAATCTGAACAAATTGTTTTCCCTTTAGTAAGTAATTTATAGTTATTTGTTAGGCCGTAATGTTTTTTATTAGTTCATCATCCCGGCCCAAATCAATTTAAAAAATTTTTTTTTATTAAATTATTTTAAATTACAATTGAAGAAATGCAAGTTTAATCAAAAATATATTCTTTAATATTTCAAAATAAATGATGCACAAAACAAGACTATTTTTGTCAGTGACTAGCCTTCCATTGGTATGTATTCCATGTCTAAAATGCATCCAAAATCTGTAGATATTTCCTTTGAAAAAAAAGGATGATAAACTGAAACATTTTTTATGGGGCTTTAAAGTTAAAATATTACACTGACTCTAGATGATTGTTGCTCGATTTAGCTCAGTTGGTAGAGCGTTTGAGGTGATTTCATTTTATGATCTAATCCTCTTGGGGGACTCATTGTCTGATTGTATTTTTCCATCCCGTGTGGTGCCCCATAAGAAGTATATCAAAAGGTTTGGTAAGTGAGGTTTTGTCTGTTAAAGTGCACATAAAAGAACCCTTGCTGCTAATCTAAAATGATATGTGTTTCCTCTGGAGATTATGAGTCAGAATTGGCAAATGTCTGACATCCAGCAGGTGATGGTTAATAAATCAATGTGGTCAAGTGGAGACTTTAAACAGAAAATTAACTCCAAGTATTAGAAGAAATCAAATGGAAAAAGACCATTTCAACAAATATACTGCCATACTGTATCTGACATGTTGGCCAAAATTGAAATATTTTTGAAGTGTGCAGTATCTGCTCTACCTTGTGTGTAAATGACATGCTTCTAACAGCCCAAGTATCAATAGAAACCAGTCGCCACTGATCTTCAATAACATGCCTTAGAGAGGCAGATCTCGAAACTTTTTCTCAGCTTCACTACTTTAGATACTGCAATTCACTTTGTAGTACAGTATTGTGGATGAAGAATAACAAGAAACAAAATATTATTTTAATCCAGCCTAATTTAGCATTTTTGGTGATTTGGTATGAACATGCATAATTCTCATCATAGAGTATACATAGTTTTATCAATTTTCTTAACTCATGCTAACATCAGTGATTGAAAAACGTATTTTAAAATAAGTTGTTTTTCCATATACTAACATTAAGAAAGTAAGTGGATTGGTTTAAATATATTTCTGGATTAAAGAGAGGGTTTTAGTGTTATAAACTATCTGGGACTCACAAAGGGCCATTCTTCAATTAGGTAATGCTCTTTTGGGTTATGGGTCATGATACAAACCATTATGGGGGATGAGATGAGTGTTAAGCATTGTACAAGTAGTTTTGAAAGAAAAATGTTTGCCTATTGGATTTCACAATGCACATACAATAATTGAATGCTTACTCTGAACCAAATATAGTTTTCAGTTTTTTGCGAGTATTTTCTTGAAAAACTATCAAACATGACAAATTGAGATAAAAGTTATTAAAAAAATGTTTTATTAGTAAAAAGTTTGGTAATATGGCTATGAGGAAGGTGATCTATGAGTATGACATTATTTTATTTACTGTGTATTTTGTATACTCTATATATACAGACATCTATTGCAGTGGCAGATCTAGGTGGGGTATCCAGGGGCCCAAGCCCCCCTACATTTTGCTATATAAATAACATTTTTATAAATTATTATTATTTTTTATCTTTATAGAATCCGAGGAACAACTATCATATTATCCCCACCCAAATAAATGTTTGAATCTGCCCCTATATTGCTTTATTAATGTACTGTTGATCAAATTATAAATAACCGTTAGAGATAAACATTTCATTAGTAAATTATTTGAGAAAATCCAATTGTTGTATATGTAAAAATATGTCCCTTTAAATGATTCGCATGCAGTAATATGAAATAAATAAGTGGAAGTACAGCATATAAATAACTGGTACAGCGTGCAAAAACAGGTCATGATTGTCAATTTTATTTGGTATTTCGAGCCCTGTTCACTTTATAAATGAACAACCAGATTAAAAATGTAGGTCCATTTTTACAAATTTGAGTAAATATCAAAAACTTTGATTAATTTTTAAGAAACATCAAAATGTAAAATCTTAGACTAGACGTAAATCAAAAGGTTGGTGTTGCCTCAAGAAGAAAACACCTCATGTGCGGAGGGTGGGGTGCAGATGTGGAGGGTGTCAAGGAGGTTAAATCACTTCAGGCAACATTTTTTTCCTCATTATAATTTTCTTGTATCTAACTTTCAAGTACCCTCCAATATGACGTATCTTTAAAATATAATTTCTTGACCACCCCCCTGCTCCCCCCTCCCCGTCTCTAATTCCTGCATCTGACCCTGAAACTACCAATATATATTCTGACTTTTTGGAGAAGGATTTAAACAAATTTGAATCTGGCCATTCAAATAACATTATAACATGAAAACACACTTATTTACAATATCTGTTTGACAGACGTAATTCGGTTGGCTGAAAATTTCTCAATCTACATGCATACAGTCGGATCTCACACACCACTTTCAAAGTGCTGGTAAGGAAATTGCATAAAACAAAGAAAAATCACCAGATTGTGGGTTTAGGTTTATGTACACACATGAAAAACACTGATTCTATAACAACTACCATCTAGGCTGTATAATATAGACATGTTCACACCAGCAACAAACACCTGTAGGCTACACACTGTCGGGTATATATATAAAATATATGTGAAGATGTATAACTAAAACAGTGTCAGAAATAGAATTAAAATGATTTTCTTCAATTATTTCTTTCATATTAAACTGACAAGTAAATATTTTGTAAATATATATTTAATGACACTTTACCTAATTTATCATTGACTTGATTACACTCCAGATGATGTATAAGGTGATGTTTACTTTTGAAATTAAAAGAAATATTTTAGCAAACAGCTGCTTATCATAAGACTATACCAAGTATTGAGTGACATGTGTCGGTTTCATTGTTGTTGCTATATTTGGTATAGTCTGTTACAATAAAGTTGAAAAACACCTGTTTGCTAAAATATTTCTTTTAATTTCAAGAGTAAACACCACTTTATACATCAACTAGAGTGTAATCTAGTCAGTGCTAAATTAGGTAAAGTGTCTTAAAATACATATTTACAAAATATTTACATGACAGTTTAATATGAAAGAAATAATTGACAAAAAACATTTTAATTCTATTTCCAGCACTACTTTAGGTAATAACCCTACATATCTTCCTATTTGCAAAAATATGTATTGGTCAAGAAAACATTTGGAATTTTACAAAGCAGGGATGGTAGAGGTGGAGGGCAATGAGTAATATTCTCAATTTCTGGCCCCACTGGCACAGTGGTTATACTGTCTGATGGCTGATAGGTACTGGGATCACATCTCAGTCAAGGAGTGAGATTTTTAATCTTGATACCAGCTGTAACCCAGAGTGAGTGCTCCACAAGGCTCAACAGGTAGGTGTACACCACTTGCACCAGACAGTGGTCCACAACTACTTTATCAAAGGTCATGGTATGTGCTATATTGTCCATGGGAATGAGCATATAAAAGATCCCTTCTGCTAATCGGAAAGACCATAGATGGAAAACATCATGTCAGACAGCTAAAAGCCACCAAATAAACAATGTGCTGGGGGTATCTTTAAACAACAAATCCTTTCCTTTCTTCTCAATTATTTTAATCTACTAAAAATTAAAAAAAAAAAATTAAAGTTGGGCACGTCTTTCCAGTCTTAAACTTAAAAATGCTGCTCAATGGCAATTATACTGTTGAAATTTAGTGTTATTGTTGAGAAGCTAATGGAACCAATACAGTGGGAAATATATAAGCACCTGATAATATCAACAAACCACAAATCAAAGTAGAGTTATCTCTATCCTTATTTCAAAATTATAGCCCTAACAAGACTAGTTTAAATAAAACATAATCCATCAAAATAATCGCCAGCTGTAGACATCATTATGAAATTCATTGTTTGATCTCTGGTAATATATCGTTGCATACATTGGCAGATATTGTATCACATATCCAATCAAATATATTGTAAAACATGCTGAATCAGAATTAAGATGAGGTCCTACGCATATCAAATTTATAGACAGATTAAAGCAAAAACTTTATAGTTTAATGTTACACAAATTATATATGAACTAATAAAAATATCGACCGCAAGATTTTAAAACATTAAGGTTTAAACAAATTTGATTATAATTTTGATTCACCTATAACAATAAACTGTAAATCACTTCAGTATTTCATCAGCATAAAACTGAATACACACAACAGTTATCATAAAAAATACAATTTCAAATGCATAGAAAGAATGATACTAAGTTAATGTCACAATTTTATAAAATTATTACTTTCTACATGTACAAGAATACATTATAATTATAATTATATTCTGTGCATAAAATTCTGAAAACTGAGCTTACAAAGCTTTGTAATTAAAGTGAAGACTTTATTCCCATATAATAAATATCAAATCAATGTAAGTTTATAGGGTATATATATATATCTGCACTACAAACCATAAAAAAAAAATTGAGTCACAAAAACATCCAAAATACTGGGACCTTGCATGATCCATAAAAGGCTAGAAAATGCTTTTTTCTTTATTTTTTTTTTCTTCTGTTTACTGTTAATTACAACAGATGTATGACAGTCTATAAATATTGCACCAATAAGCCATGACCACTTAATTTTAAGTGTAGACTTTAAAAGTTGTGTAATTCTGTATTTACAATTAAAACATACCACAATATATATTTATAATATATGCACAGCAGAAAGAGCCACATGTCTAACATATGTTCATAAACATGTTTAACAAAAATTGATAAACATATGTTAAATCTATGTTTTTAAACATATTTTAAATGTATGTTTCTAAACACAATACGTTAAATGTATGTTAAATGTGTTTCTAAACATGTTAAATGTATGTTTCTAAACATGTTAAATGTATGTTTTTAAACATATATTAAATGTATGTTTTTAAACATATATTAAATGTACGTTTTAAACATATATTAAATGTATGTTTCTAAACAAATGTTTCTAAACATGAAAAACGAGTTTCACATAAAAAAAATCTTTCTCAAACATGAGCTACTTGATTATTATAGATTTATATGCACATGGAACCTGTCAATTATATCAACATTTACATGTATGTTATTTAACACCTTTTTAATATTGACTTTATGTAGGATGTTCTTATCTAACCTAAAGCATGTTTAACAGAATTAGGGTCTGTTTAACATGTATAAATATGTTTAACCATGTTATATTATGTATGTATCACATAATTATGTTCTCTTCAACATGTTTAATCATGTTATATAATGTATGTTTAACAATTAGGTTCTGTTTAACATTTTATAAACATATTTAACAATGTTATATGTATGTTTAACAATTAGGTTCTGTTTAACATGTTATAAGCATATTTAACAATGTTACATGTACATTTAACAATTAGGTTCTGTTTAAAATGTTATAAACATGTTTAACATAATTATGTTATACAACATTTGTCAAAGACATGCTTTCCTATTTACATGTTAAACATATGAGGATATTTTTGCTGTGTACATAAAAACCCAGACTTTATACCTTGTGTACAGACTGCAAGCTTTTGTAAATACATACCAAGCCAGTGTCTATTAAAAATCTCTATCAATATCTTACACAAACAATGAATATATGATCACAAAGCATATAAGATATTTATACATAGCACTATGAGTTGCAAACATCAAACATAAACACAGTGATTCTCCATATATCACTAACCATATACACACACATACTAAATATTTTACTTTCATATTCACCAATTAAATGTGTTTATCTAATTTGTTCATGCAATAGTCAATAGTTCAAGAAAAAGTTGGGTTTTTTTCCATCAACTTTTTCCTTCTTATAATACTGTAATGAACTGGTTACAAGAATCAGTTTCCATGAACTGTACAATCTTCCAATTTTCTAAAACTCAGAGCTTTCGTTGATGTTTTTAATTTGAACTTACGGAAATTATAATATTGTTGCCTCAGTTTGTATACGTAATTTCAAATCTGTAATATAATGAATACCCCACAAAAGATTTGTTTCTAAATATAATTTATTTTAATTTTCATTGAGTGTTACTTAAACTGGCACAGAATGACTAGAAATTTGTTTTTAAAAAAGAAAAAAAATTTCATTGTGTTTTCACAATGAAATTATGAAAATATGATTAAAGACATTAAGAACCAAAATACCTGCAGGAAAAGGTTTGGATACAGCAACAAGAAACAAACTATTTTTCAGGGGGATGTGAACAAACTTTAAAATCTGTTGTAATGAGAGTTCAGTTAGTAATGATCAACATTTTGTGGATTTCATGCCTCTTCACCAGCAAAGAAGACACGTTTCTCACAAAGACACAGAAGTCGAGGCATAACAATTGACCAGTTTCCATCTTTTGTGTATGTAATGAGTAGATCCAGCAAACACAATTTGGGATCCATGCCCTTGAGACAAACATACAATCTCTGGTTCTCTGGATGCTCCACTGTGTACTGAACATATCTTTTAAAACTGGCTAGGTTGTATTTCTGCATAGTTGAATATCTTCAAATCTTCTTTCAGCATGACGATTTCCTTAAAATAATTTTTTGGTAAATACAAATTAACAAGGATGGTGAAATTGAATACGAGTTATGTTTTGCTTGTGACAAACAATAGAAAACTGTCTGTATATGCAAGTGGATTTCCCTTTACAATTATGTACACGTCTTGTATGACCTTCAGTGAAAACTGTATGTCCTTCGTTGAAGTGATCCATTCAGAAAAACGTCACCATATATCAGTGTAGTACTTGGCTACTTTACATCCTCATTTAGGTCTTCTGCACAAACTGAATGTTTTTGTTTTAAATTAAGCATTTAGAAGAATGTCAAATGTAGTACTTTATTTACCTAACGTGTTTGTTTTTGAGGATTTCCATCCTGAACATCTTAAAATCTTTGTGACAATCTAATATCCATTGTGGAAATAAAGCATACAAATGATGATCACTGTATAACAGTGTCTTTAAGAGTCTGTCCAACTGGATTTCCATTTATGGTTTATCATCTTGTACAGGATCCTCAATGAAATCAAGACCACCATTGTTCAAATACTGATCTTTATTTGTCTGTGCAACTGGATTTCCATTTATGGTCTATGATCATCTTGTACAGGATCCTCAATGAAATAAAGACCACCATTGTTCAAATATTGATCTTTATTTGTCTGTGCAATTGGATTTCCATTTATGGTTTATGAACATCTTGTACAGGATCCTCAATGAAATCTAAACCACCATTGTTCAAATATTGATCTTTATTTGTCTGTCCAACTGGATTTCCATTTATGGTTTATGAACATCTTGTACAGGATCCTCAATGAAATCAAGACAACCATTGTTCAACTACTGGTCTTTACTTCCATATTGTTCAAATACTGATCTCTATTTGTCTGTGCAACTGGATTTCCATTTATGGTTTATGAACATCTTTTACCGGATCCTTAGTGAAATCTAGACTACAAGTGTTTAAATAAACAGGTTTGATCAACATGGTAGAACCAAACACTCAATAAAAACCAAACTGTCTTTGTTCAAACTTTACAGTTTATAAAAACTTTCCAGAGAACATTCAGTAAAAACCAAACTGTCATTGTTCAAACTTTACAATTTATAAAATCTTTTTCCACACGACCCTCAGTAAAAACCAAACTGTCTTTGTTCAAACTTTACAGTTTATAAAATCTTTTTCCACACGACCCTCAGTAAAATCCAAACTGTCTTTGTTCAAGCTTTACAATTTATAAAGTTTTTGTTCAAAGTTTGGAGTTTACGAACATCTTGCACAATGAAATCCGGACCACCAGTGTTCAAATAAAGCGTCCGAGAGCTGTGTAGAAGTCCTGTAGACAAACAAGGAGCTGAGAGAATTTTGGTCTTTCGTCAGGAGACATTGCCCAGCAACATGCCATAACAGCAAATCTGCAAGAAAAATACAAAATTATCTTTAAAAAATTAAGTCCAACATCTTTACCTTCAATCATAAAGAGAACACAATTAAATTTAAGCCAGTAACTCATTTGAAAACAGATTCCTTTGTTTTGTTTAAAATGTATTTTGAGTTACCAAGATATCCACAAACATATTAGATGTATAAAAAAAACCATTCAAAATAATCAATTACAAACCAATAACAGCAGAAGTTTTTACCTATAAGACACAAAATATCTAGGTACATGTAAAGAGGATACTAAAGTCACTTCCATTTATTATTAAGTTTATGTCCTGAGTGAAATAATTCTTCTTTGTCACAAGCTTCAGCGACTTACAAAGTAAAAAAATTCATGAGGGGCATAAATTTGACAATAAATGATATGAGTTTAATATTTTATTTATCAAGCCTGACAGTTCCACTCTTTAAATGATAGCCTATAACATTATGGATCACACTACACTGTACTTTTATTAGTTGTAGTGATGTCATTTGTACTTTTACAAAACTATAATCATGTCATATTTACTACATATTTACTGATCATAAAGGTCTGAGCGACCCAATGAAATGCCCTGTTAAAGCAATGCTGTCATTTTTTATGGGAAAACTATAAGTCAAACTTACTAATCAAAAAGGCCAAAGTGACCCAATGAAATGACCTGTTAATTTGATGTTAATGTATTTGAAAATGGTCTCTATTTTTATATTATTAAAAGGTGAAAGAACAATTTAAAAACCTGATGGTGGATAACAATTATAAGCCTGTGACAAATAAAATAAAATTCACTAAGGACATAAACTTGATACAAAATGGAATCAAATGGAGGGGGAAGGAGGGGATGGTGACTAGTAGGGTCAAACATGTTGGCTAAAAGTTATTTTATAATATAACAAACTGGGAAATTCCCTCCCACTAGCTACAACCTTGTTCAGTTAAAAATATTTTTAAAGACAAAGTAAATGATGACAAGAAATTTTCTATATTTAATAATAACAACCCGAATCAATGCAGGTGTGAAAACATTGATACTATTCATATATTTGTATTTGGGTAAGAACCCAATCTCACAGTGCTGTATATTTCTACAGTGTAATGTAATGAATTAGGAATCCCCAATCCTAATATTACCAACGTATTCTGGGGAAATAAAAAATAACAAAATCTCACAGCTCATCAGGGCAGTTGTGTGGATGTGCTATCCGATAACCTTCCTGTAAATATGCTGCCATTTCAAAGGGGTCAATATCAGCATATGGTTGCTGACCCAACGTCATCATCTCCCACAACGTCACTCCAAATGCCCACTGAAATAACAAAAAATCACTTTATGTACAAATACTTTAATTCAGTCACATTTCAGTAACTAAACACTGAAGGATCAGACAAATAGTTTGAGTTTAAAAGAGTTAGTGTTTTCGAAATTCATATATTGACCTCTAAAACGACACCATTATGCCAACTGAAATAGATGAATACCATTTTAGACTGTGAGAAATATATATATATTCTTCTTGAATATACTGTAAAACTATATGTAAGTAATAAAATTAAAGATGTAACTGAAATAAGGTTGACATACATAATTTTATCAACATGCTCCATTCAATGAGGAATCCTTTGTTCTGCAATTACAACTGGAAACAACATCTTGACTACTCTAGCTTTACAAGTTTTTGTAAGTTATTTCCCATTAAATTAACCAATGGGCAGATGTTACAACTTTTCTCTTCAACAGGATTGCACACCCCGAGGAGGGGAGAGGGCAGAGGACCCATGAGAATCTCACATTTTTTTTACTCCAGAAAATAGCGTACATATCTCATGGTTTAATTTGTATAGTCACTATAGGTCTTCCAAATTAAAAATTGTCCAGGGAGTGTGCCTCCGGATCCCATAAACATCAAGAATGCCTCGGACTAGTCACATATTTGTTTATAAAAAGTAATGCCCCCCCCCCCCAACTTCCTAGGATTTTGATCAGGGTACAGCCTGTGATATCATATAAGATCTCTTCATCACAACATGATAACAAAACCTGTTACTCTATAGTCATATCATATATCTTCATCACAACATGATAACAAAAACCTGTTACTCTATAGTCATATCACATATCTTCATCACAACATGATAACAAAAACCTGTTACTCTAGTCATATCACATAAGATATCTTCATGATAACATAATAACAAAAATATGTTACTCTACAGTCACATCACATAAGATCTGTCCCGTTGTTGTAGATGGTATCCTATCACATCATGATCATTCCCTCACCATACCAGTCACATTTTGTGATGTGATCTCATCTTTCTATCCATCAGTATATATTAAAAACAGTACATACCACATCACTTGCTGGGGAAAAGCGTCGCTCTAGCAACGCCTCTACAGCCATCCACTTGACCGGCCTATTCTCATTGTCTCCAAGACAGTCATAATCTGCCGGGAACAAATCCCTCGATAAAGCATTGTCTGTGATCTTTACAATATAATCACCATCAACACTGAAATACAAATAAAAAAAATAAAAAAATCCCTCGGTAACACATTGTCTGTGATCTTTACAATATGGTCACCATCAACACTGAAATACAAATAAAAAACATAAGAAAATCCCTCAGTAATGCATTGTCTGTGATCTTTACAATATAGTCACCATCAACACTGAAATACAAATAAAAAACATAACAAAATCCCTTGATAATGCATTGTCTGTGATCTTTACAATATGGTCACCATCAACACTGAAATACAAATAAAAAACATAAGAAAATCCCTCAGTA
>JAULBS010123738.1:0-13940 GCA_032355785.1 Symmetromphalus regularis | reverse complement strand
TATATATATAGCACCAGTCATAGGAATTTCTAAATAAAACCATTTTGAATAATTATCCATGTTTTTAAACATTTTAAAAATATCTGTGTTTTTCATATTGGACACTGTTATCAGTCAGACGAAATATTGTTAGTGAAAATATGCTTAAATCTTGCACAAGTGTTCAAACTTGTATTAAACCTAGAAACTTTTGCATCAACTAATTTTTGCAGCCCTATACACAGTGCCGGATTAGCCTTAACAGGGCCAAGGGCAAATGTAATTAAAACCAGTTATATTCCAATGTTTCACTCTCAAATTTATTTTACTCTCAATTTTGGGCCAATCGTAATCCTGGGCCGCGGGTGGGGGGGGAGGTGTGGGGGGGGCATCTGCCCCCAATATAATCTGTTACTGCCTACATAACATTCCATAATGTTAGTTTTACACAATGCAAGATATGAGTAAATCAGACGATGACAACAGTCATTGTGAGAAAGTTTAAGCAGAGTTTAAACAATTACGAATCAATGTGAATTGATGCAACAACTCAAGGTTCAGTTAATGACCCTGTTTGATATGCTATTACGCAACCTGGCGTCATCCTACTACTCCATCTGTTTATCACATACATGCACAACAATGGTATGGTATGGCGACTTTTAACCTGACGGGCTAGTCCCGTGGAATGCACTGAATTAGCTGCTCAACTGACCCACGTGCTTGTTTATCTGTACAGCATGCCAGTTTTATTGCTAAATGATCCTCTTCTTTGAAATGACGAGAAGCGTCTCCAAGTGACTCAATGATGATTACTTTTCAATCATCCCCGTGGCAATCTTTCCGAGCTGCCTCAATCAGTATGTATACATATAAAAACTGGTGAAGCTTCGGTTTCTGGGTTTCAGTTGGTTTTTAAATAAATGTTCTGCCTAAACCTTGAATTAGAAGCAGTAACAGGCAATGTCACTGTAAAAAGTCATCATTAAATGTTTTTTGCAATCTATTTTAGTTATTGATTTTGTTTATATACTTCGTCAGACTAACCAGGCCCATAGCCAGCATGTTTAGCAGAGGACAGGGGTGTGGGGGGAGGAATCAAAATTCCATGTAGATGGAATTCATCGATAAAACAAATTTCACCTTTTTTTTTTCATTTTAGAGGACTCATAATCCTGCAGGGGAGGATCATCTGATCCCTCTCAATCCCCCTGGCTACATGCCTGCTAACTAACTGCCTAATTCATTTTAGCTACTTTTAAGAAAACAAGAAGAAACCATTTCAAAGTTGAACATAAACTTATTTACTGACATACACATGTTTTGATTGGTCAGTGACCTAGCCATTGTTTCAGAAGATACTTCGCTATTGGAGATGAGATTCACACAAAAAAAATGGCTCAAAATGGAATTAGGCAATTATCATACGAGGTTGACTAATTAAATGTATCATAACATTATATCTGTATGTAGATATGTCAGTGTGCTTGTTCCCAATTTCACTTGCATTAAAGTTTATCTTTATCCATCTTAAACTATAACTACTTTTGTAACATCATCTAAAATGAAATACCAGCACATATGTATAAAAAACACATGCTTCTTTTCATGAAACTTGCATTACAAAATAATGTTTCTAAATTGTCTAAATTTCAAGTATTGACATATCCAGTGAGCCTAAGTGCATTCTTCACAATTTATAGAATTAATGTGTTGTAAAAATATCAAAAATTTCACAGTATTTATCAAAGATCATATAAAGATTAGTTTAACATTTACATATTAAACAAGTCACAACCAATACATCAAGGTTAACAAATGAGAAGATGTAAATTAAACTATTCGTATTAATTGTCTGTAAGTAAAGCCATCAAATAATTAGACAGCATCAACATGACACTAATGCCGACGACCTTGGCAATTCTCAGATCAAATGTACCACAATAAAGAAAATAGTCATAAAAGCAAACAAAAATGTAATTACCCAAAGCAGAATGTATCAGTTGACGAAGGAAAACATTATTACAGCAACTAAATACTTTTCCAGACGTGTCAAAGCGAAACTCAGCTAAGGATGGAGGTTGGAGAGAAAAAGGAGATTTGAGTAGAAAGAAGGAAATTCAAATTACAAAATAAACATTTAATTATAACTTTATTGATAATGACTTCCTTTGCAAGCAATGAATGTTTATGTTAGAATTTTCTTCAAATACTTTTTTTTAACCTCTGGGCAATATTTTCTGTTCAGTTTTTAAAGCAGTATTTTCTTTTCAGTTTTTATGGCATTATTTTCTGTTAATTTTTTTTAATGCAATATTTTTCTGTTCAGTTTTTATGGCAATATTTTCTGTTCGGTTTTTAAAGGCAATATTTTTTGTTCAGTTTTTAAAGGCAATATTTTCTGTTCCATTTTTAAGACAGTATTTTCTGTTCAGTTTTTATGGTAATATTTTTCTGTTCAGTTTTATTGCAATATTTTCTGTTCAGTTTTAATGGCAATATTTTCTGTTCAGTTTTTAAAGGCAATATTTTCTGTTCATTTTTTTAAGGCAATATTTTCTGTTCAGTTTTTAAGACAGTATTTTCTGTTCAGTTTTTATGGTAATAGTTTCTGTTCAGTTTTATGGCAATATTTTCTGTTCAGTTTTTAAAGGCAATATTTTCTGTTCAGTTTTTAAGGCAGTATTTTCTGTTCAGTTTTAAGCCAATACATTCTGTTTAGTTTTTAAGGCAATATTTTATGTTCTGTTTTAAAGCAATATTTTATGTTCTATTTTTAAGGCAATATTTTTTGCTCAGTTTTTAAGGCACTTAAAATTGTTAGTAGTGTGAATATTTATCTCCACACTCTATATTATTAGGCCAAATAAAAATTAGATTAGTTTTTTTGCCAACAATTTAATTTATTTAACAAATTTTGCTATTAAATGGCATTCATTGCTTGTATACCTCCGTGTCTAACAGAACTATTTCTCACTACATATTCAACAGAATTACAAATACCATGTAAGAAACTCTGTGAGCCTCAGCGGTAGGACATTGAATTCTAAAGCTGAAGACAGTGGTTCAAAACCCATGGGAAGCTGGCTCACACTTGATTATACATAAACATTTTAAATGTGTGAAAACCAATAGACAATGATTAATAAATCAGTGTGATCTAGTGGTGTTAATGACAAGATTTCCTAGTCCTCCAACCTTTTACAGTTTTGTTACATGTTTGTATTTCAGCCCTTGAAACATACGATGGCAATCAGCAGTGCTGTTGTAAAAAGATGTTGCAAAATTTATCTGTGATCGCATTTTTATAATTACTGGGTATTTACCGTGTTATTATTTGATCTAAATTGCCATCACAAGATGATCTGAATTCTGAAGGCTGAATTTTAAAAATAAAATTAAAATAGAAAGGTACTAATTACACCCATTTCCTTTATAAAAAGGACACTAACCTAACTGTATTTTTTGCTTGGCCTAAGAGTTATCCTATCATCAATCAAGCAGGATCTTATTTCTTGAGATTAACTTAAAGTACAATACACAAGCTTATATCAAGTTTTATCAGCCCATATCGCAGCGCGAGTTCTACCCAGCAGGGTGTAAAGGTATGTGTGTTTGTACCTAGCCACTGGAAACATCAATGAAAAAATTCAATATCTGGTCTACATTTTTTTCTGAAAATCTCGTTGTTTGTCCAAGGTTTATCCCTTGCAAAAATTTAATACTATATCCCACAAAAAGTAAAGTTTGTTTTGTTTAACGACGCCTCAAGAGCACACTGATTATTATCTTATTATCGGCTATTGGACGTCAATCATATGGTCATTGTGACATATTTATTTCAGAGGAAACCCGCTGCCACCACACAGGCTACTCTTTCCAATAAGCAGCAAGAAGGATATCCCAGGAAGTCATAGGAATAAGTGAAATTTTTCAGGATTTTGTAGGGTTGTCCCACTTTTTTATTTATTGAAATTTAATAATAATTTTTTTAAACCATTCACTATCTTCATAATTGTATCATTTCTTCACTACATAGGACACAACGACCTATATCTAGATATAGCACCATGTATACCATACAAAAGACTGCATCTAGTGATATTTGAATTGCAAAAGAAGCTCAACTCCTTGACATCCCTCACCTACCACACAACAGACCCTACACTGTTGTACCGACACACCTCAGTTGTGTATCACAACCTACAAACAGAAAACAAACAAACAAGGGAACAATGTTTAGCCCATAACAAAAATAAAGTGTCAAATTCTCACCTGAGGCAATGTAAGTTCCCGAGCATGAATTTTCACAAACAATATTCCAAGAAAGAACAGGATAAGATCCTCTTGAACGACACAACAAAACAAAACTATCTTATGAGAGCTGCTCAAGATGTTCTCGGCTCACCGAGTCACTGCTATAGGCTACCGAAGTACGGGGCACAGGGGTGTATTATATAGACAGTAAATAACTTAACACTTTGCTCAAACACTGTAGACTAAATGTTACTTGGGTGATGGTGATAGGCTACCGCAGTAAAGGCACAGAGGTACATTATAAGGTAGTAAATATGTTAACAGTTCAATCCAATAGTGTAGGAGAAGATGTTATTGAGAGACGGCAAAAGACTACTGCAATACAGGGCACAGGTAGGAAATGAGCTAACACACCACTCAAACACTGTAGCAGAACGTCGGTATTCCGTACCAACAGCTAAAATAACTTCCTTTGAGAAATGTGAATCACTCTTTTCTTGCCTCTGATTGGACCCTTTCTAGGCACAGGTTACACTTTTCAAATGGTTTGTTCAGACAATTACCCAAACTGAACAAACTTGTCAGCGCGCCGAATGACTCCTCGGGCAGTGAATGGGAACAAACCTCTCTGCTCTCTCTTTCTCGGGAGACTCTCTCTCACTCACTCTGTGTGTACAGACTCTTCTCCCCACCAGCTGGGATCCACACTAATAGGGACAGCCTCTGAGGCAGCTCGGTGAAGTGTTCGACAATTGTGTGTTACAGAAAAACCTGGGATCCACACAAACATGGATAGTACTCGGGTAGCTGGGTAAAATGTTCCAACAGTTCTGTGCTACAGAAAAGCCTGGATCCCCACTAACGTGAACAGGACTCTGATAGCTGGGTAAAATATTCAACAATTCTGTGCTACAGAAAAGCCTGGATCCACACTAACATGGACTGTACTCAGGTAGCTCGGTGAAATGTTCAACAATTGTTTACTACAGAAAAACCTAGGATCCACACTAACGTGGACTGTACTCAAATAGCTGGGTAAAATGTTCAACAGCTGTATTACAGAAAAGCCTGAAATGCAAACTAATGTGCACAGTACTCAGGTAGCTCGGTGAAATGTTCAATAGTTTTGTGCTACAGAAAAGCCTGGATCCATACTGAAATGGACAACACTCAGGTAGCTGGATAAAACGTTCAACAGTTGTGTACTACAGAACAGCGTGACATGTTGGTGAAATAATCTGTACAGCCAATAATCCTCTCGCTTTTCTGCTTCACGAGTTCTTGTGTTGTCCCCAGAGTGGGTCTGAATGGTCAGACGTGGCCGTACCGTGAGCTAGCTTGACAGATCGACAATTGACGGCAGCACAATGCATGAATGCAAGCACTTGCCGTGGTCAAAGGATTCTAATAGCAGTCGTGATACAAACACATACAAAATGCATATCATCAATGCATACCAAGTGATCGTTATGTATTCCGGTGTGCTATTATGCGACGTTGATATCACATATACCGCAATAAACAAGCGATACTGTAATTTAATATCATTAGACAGATGCTTTACCGCAAGCTCACGATACAAACGTCCTTCAATGTAATCCAATGTACAAATTACCTGCTATGAAGAAAGTCAAACAAAGAAATAAGTTATTATCATGGGCAACAGACATGTCATTGATCATCACACCTATGCAAATGTATATTTCAAAGTCATGTTTATTTCCTGTAAAGCGTTAACGATAGGATCTTGCTGCTGTGAGTGTTCACCTGAACTGGGTCCAGTGGTAGGACATCAGATTTTCAAGCTGAATACGATGTTTCAAAACCCGCTGGAGGCCGACTCACATTTGACTACATGTGACAAAATTTTTGAATGTTTAACATCCAATAGAGTGGATTAGTGTAGGGTGGATTAGCATAGGGTGGATTAGCATAGGGTGGATTAGGGAAGGTTGTATTTGAATATGATGGATTAGCTTAGGGTGGATTAGTGTAAAATGGATTACCATAGGGTGCATTACCGTAGGGTGGATTAGGATAAGGTATATTAAAATATGGTAGATTAGTGAAAGGGGGTGGGGAGGTGAATCCAATTTAAATGTCATCCATATAATAACCGCTAAATGTACTTTTCATACCGACAAGTTTGATAAAATGGATGTTCTCATGGTAACCCACTGAAATACAAAACACTAATGTGGTATGTCATTGATGTACAGCATCCTATTTCTAAAGAGTTAAAATTAGCTCAGTGACCTACTTAGAGAAACTGATCGATATTGTGAAATTGAGACACACCACTGTGATAGCAACAAGCCCTGAGGGCACACAAAATAACAGACTTATCACAAAGTTGAAATGGAATATCTCTAGATCAGCTATATAAAATTAACATTTCTTTCACGGAAATAGATTTAAAACATGGATGAGAACTGAAAATTATTTTTGTCGCAGAAGAGGCATTAGTAAAATCAGTGACGTACAAAATTAATCAATTGGGATGGTGTGGGTGTTTGGGTGGGAAGGGTAGGTGGGGAGGGAGGGATGGATGGACAAACAGATAAATAGATGGATGGATGGATGGATGGATGGATGGATGGATGGATGGATGGATGGATGGATGGATGGATAAACAGATGAACGGATGGATGGATGGATGGATGGATGGATGGATGGATGGATGGAAAAACAGATGGATTGATGGATGGATGGGTGGGTGGATGGATGAATGAATGGATTGATGGATGAATGGAAAGACAGATGGATGGATGGATGGATGGATGGATGGATGGATGGATGGATGGATGGATGGCAGAAATGGAAAGATGGATATGAAGCTTACACATGTACATGCAGACTTAAAAAGTTGCTAACATTTCCTGTTCCCAGCTCTCACCGCGGACATCTGCTATTTCTTTGTTCTAGTGCATCTCTTGACATGTCACTGTTTGAAAGCATCTCAAACATCTCGCAAAAAGGTAAAGTGTAAATGAGTCACTTTGTGAAATACTTTTTTTTAAAAACCCATTCCAGCCAAGAGGTTATGCAAATACTGCACCACGGTTTATCAATGCAGTCCGTTTGAAGTTGAGATAACACCAAGCTCGGGATTTACATCTAATATTAATATTATAATAAACACCCTCCTCAAAACTGTACAAACAATAAATGATAAAGAAGGTTTCTTTACAAACATTTACTATAAGCTGTCACACACACACAAAGTTAACATCATAAGTGGGCTTGTACAATAGAGAAGAAACCCACTATCGCTATGTATATATGTAGTGAATTGTTTAAATGAGCCTCAGTGGTCCAGCATTAGAACGTCGGATTCTCAAGCTGATGACAGTGGTTCAAAACCCATTGGAGGCTGGCTCACATTTGACTACATGTCAAAACAACCAAATGTTTGACATCCAATAAACGATGATTATTAAATCTATGTTCTCTAGAGGAGTCATTAAAAAAAAAAAATTAATAAAAATAAAGTTACTCTCTCACTCCTAAAATCTTTTTATATGGTTAATTTGGCAGAGCAGAACAGAAAATATTTTTAAATTATGTTTGTAGACAAATTTCATGGGCAAGAGCCCAGAAAAAAAACTTTATTACATCAATTCTATGATTTTATATCATAACTGTTGGATAAAAATAATGTATCAATGTTAGCTCAATTTTTTTATATCAAAAAATCAATATACTTTCAAATTCTCAATTAAAAAAAAATAGACCTCATATCCAACTGGAAAGTTGGCTGTTATTTATGTGATTATTTCACATACACATATATTGACTGTTTGAATGTAGTTTGAAAAGATTGTGTCTAGACATTATCTTTTTCTCTTCTAACCAACGACATGAAAATAATTCATTTTTTAGTTATATTTTCACTCCTGAAATGTTACGGAGTTTGGGTTTTTTCATGGGTTTTTTTTGGTGACATTTTCATTCAATGTGTGACAAATATCAAGCAAAAATCTTTTCTTTCCAATATCAGAATAATTTAATATATAAATGTTTTCATGGATGTTTTTATTAATTTTGAAGTTTTTGCTTTGTAACTTTTAAATAACGTACCAGTAAACACATCTGCTATGATTTCACTTTTAAATACAATACTTCATTTCTGAAAATTTTCTTTACTAATATTTGCCCATTTTTGTGAAAATGGCCCATAAAGAATAATTTAGCAGATGTCTTTATTAAAAGGTGTGTTTTTTTAATTATGTTTTTAATTTTTCTATTTTATGTGTGGATAGAATCTAGCTCAGTCAGTACAGTGTTTGACTGACGTGCTTTGGACATAGGATCAAACCTAGTCAGTGGACTCATTGTATGAACAGCTTTTCCCCATTCCAAACAGTGTATCACGACTACTGTTTCAAATGTTGATGGTGGTAAAGTACATATAAAACATCCCTTGCTGTTAATGGAAAAATGTAGGTTTCCTCTGAAGACTGTGTGTCTAATAACTGATCATTAATAAATCTATGTGCTCTAGTGGTATCATTAAATAAAATAAAGTCTTCATAAGTTAGTAATGGGATATAAATATAATATGTATACAGATTTTTTTGTTAACTATAATTTGACAATGTTATTATTATTATAATTATTATTAGTATGAGTAGTCTTTTACCGGTATATAGTTTTTAAAAAATCCTACCTAAAAATATAAAGCACCACTTTACACTTTCTCTGTACTGTCAATTTGTAATGTATTTTATTTATTTATTTTTTAAATAGTCTATTTCCGAAGAAATTGATTTATTTTACACATACATGTCACAATAGTTACTCTGTATATAGATGATCCAAGGCTCCTCATCCTTGGCATTTGCTACATATCTGGGGGCAATAAAATATTTTTTAAGAAAAGAAAAAGAAGAAGAAAATTTGAATATATATATATATATATATATATATATATATATATATATACACAGTTATATACATATCATACTGAACCTGCGACCATGTATTATTACATTTTCCTCCATATTTTTCATTTTATTCATTCATAACCGTATTTCTGACTATACTAGAATGTAGGCTTGCATTTTTCTCACAATCTGCTGTCTCTTTCATGTATGGATTATGCAGATTTCACTGGGTGTAACCTTTATCGAAGATGAAAGGAATTTCCACACAAAAAATGAATATATTATACAACTGTTTACTTAACAGACTGTTAAAAAAACTAAACTTTCTACAGATAACAAAAACTGAACAATGTAATACAAACTCCTCAAAGAACAATTCGAAGGAATTAAATATCTTAGAATGGCGTTTAACACGAGGAAAAAGTAAAGTTTTTTTTATTTAACGACCCCTCTGGAGCACATTGATTTTTTTATCTGATCATCGGCTATTGGACGTCAATCATATGGTCATTCTGACATATGATATGTCTTTAGAGGAAACCCGCTGCCGCCACATAGGCTACTCTTTCCAATAAGCAGCAAGGGATCTTTTATATGCACCGTCCCACAGACAGGACTGCACATACCACGGCCTTTGATGAACCAGTTATGGACCACTGGTTGGAACGGAAAATAACCCAAACTGCTCAAACTGTAGCGTGTCCGCCTGTAAACCGGTCGGCCTTCGTATCGATCCTTCTCAGTGGACTAATTTGAGGTTTGGGCTATTTTCCGTTAGAACCAGTGGTCCACAACTGGTTCATCAAAGGCCGTGGTATGTGTTATCCTGTCTTTGCGACGGAGGATATAAAAGACCCCTTGTAGCTTATCGGAAAGAGTAGCCTATGTGGTGGCAGCGGGTTTCCTGTAAATTAATACGTCAAAATGACCATATGATTGACGTCCAATAGCCGATGATAAGATAAAAATCAATGTGTTCTAGAGGCGTCGTAAAATAAAACAAATTTTACTTTACTTTGCATTCCTCGCACAATCTACAATAAAGCGATAATAATTTCAAGTTTTCAAACAAAAATATGAGAGAACTCGCAATCTCCATGAAAAGAGATCGTTCTGCAGTATTTTACCATAAAGACCAGATTAAGTGAAAATGCGAAAGTAATCAGTTTTCTTAACCTTAAATAATTATGTAAGCGTTCCCTGTTTGAAAACTCTTTGGGGGCAAGCACAGATGGGAAATAGTTGTTCCAATTGGAATCGCAGACTGTGCGCACTCCATTACCGACTTTGAGCAATGAACATAACGTTTTCTTTAAAGAAACATGCAGCCTAGGAAAGAGATAAAGACATTTGCACTTGTATTTGTGATCGGCTGTTGCGAATTCAAGTGATTAGCGAGCTTGCCAGCTGTGGGCACTTTGTAGCTCGGTTTGAGACGGGATGGTAAAACCAGGCTCGCAGTAAATATGGGAGGCCATTTCCATCAGAGTTATAATATATATTGTAATAGGGCGTTTAAAATCGGCTTATAATGAACATGTTCTAAACGATCTAAAAATTTGCATGTAGATTTTTAATTAATTATTATTTTTTTTAAATAAATCCGTATTGCATGACATATTTAAAAAAAGATTTTGTTTAACGTCGTCACTAGAGGGATATTGATTTATTAATACCGGCCCCAGTGGCCCAGTGGTTAAGCTATCGGATTTGTGACTGGTAGGTACCGGGATCAAATCTCAGTGGAGGCATGGGATTTTTAATCTCGATACTGGCTCCAATTTAGAGTGAGTGTTCTGCAAGTCTCGTTGGGTGGGTGTATAACACTTACACCGACCTGTGGTCCACAACTGGTTTAGTATGTGTTATCCTGTCTGTGGGATAGTGAATATAAAAGATCCCTTGCTGCTTATCGGTAAGAGTAGCCGCATTAGTTTGGAAGGTAGCGGGTTTCGTGTCTCCTACTAAGACTAACCTCTGTCCTGGACAGACAGCACAGGAAGCTGAGCGGTGTGCCTAGGACAGCGTGCTTGAACCTTAACTGGATATAAGCACGAAAATAAATACAATCAAACTGACTGGATGATCAGTAGTCTAGTGGTAGAACGTCGGACTCTCAAGCTGATGACAGTGGTTCGTAACCCGTTGAAGGCTCGCTCACACTTGATTACGTATCAAAATAACCAAATGTTTGACATCCAATAGCCGATGTGCTCTTGTAGTGTCTTAAAAATATATATATCTAATGATTATTAATAAATAAATTTAAATAGAAATAATAAAAGTTTAAAAATAAACAAAATAAATAAATAATAATAATAATCATTTTATTATACAGTGCACAAATATTTTCACCGTGAAAACTACAGTTCGTGCAAATAAATACACATTATTACCTCTTATTAATATTTAGTAAACACACCACGAAAATATTTAACATGGACGTGCATTAAAGTGCATTATTAATGAACAGAAATTGAGTGAAACAAGTCTTCAGTTTATATAATTATTTTCAAGAACTTGCAAGAACTTCTGAAATTAATGTTAGATTTATTTATTTATTTCGGAAGACAGATGGGGCCGATAATGCGCGTGCTTTTTGGTGTAATAACTGGTTTGTGTAATATCTGATAAACATTAATACACGGTTTGTTTTTCTGACGCACTGAAAGAAAACAAACGGAACGGTTTGAAATAAATCAGTGTAACAGCCAGCACGTGGGGTCAGAGAGCGCAGGCGCAGAGTACACGCGGTAACCAAAGAGCTGTTTCTGCGTTACGCTTTGTTAACTTCGTCACTTGGTTTTGTCAAGTGAAATTAACTGCGCGTTTTGCTGTCATTTTCTTCTGGGTGGCGCGAACACATGCTCATTGTTTTTTTTCACATTAAAGATAAAGCAGAACGATTCTTTTTACAAATAGATGATTACTTGATTGAAAACTGACATTTCTCATCCCTTCTAACTGTATCTGTTTCCCGTGATAAGTTTCTGTAATTCAAAGGTGTTTCAAATATGTATGTTTTACGAGCTCGATTCGCTAATATTCCTGCAGAAGATCTGTTGAAGTAATAAAAATGACGTCAGGTAGAAAGAGTATGATTACAGAATAGGGCCGGAATCTGTATGAACTATCAGACGATATCTGCACAGCGCATTAAACTGAAACGAAGTTCTCTGGAAATTATACAAATGATCTGGAAACACTTCCGGTTTTAATAATGATATTTTAATATGATATGGTAAATCTGTTTATTATAATGAAAAAGTTTTTTTGCATTATTATGAATATAAAGGTATCTAGCCTACTGACAAGTATGTTTGAAAATAAAAATTTTACAAGTTGTAATATTTGTTTTTTCAAAAATATTTTTTTAATTTAATTATTATTTTTTTTAATCAAGACAGATATTGTTTGTACAGCATATACGTAAAATAACCACGTCACTGCATACTCTCAAGATATCCTCGCACGGTGATCATGGCATAGCCAGGATTATATATTGTGGGAGAGGTGGGGATGTGGTTATATAGGGGGACCAACAAGACCGAAAGCACTAAAAGAATTGCAAGACAGTTAAATATAAATGTGGTAAAGAAAATTAAAAGGTGTTATTTGGGGACGGGCAGTAATGGTAATCAGGGTTGGGATTGGCAGGGGCGTCAATCCTGGGGATGGGGAGGGGCACACTTCCCCCAATTTTGGACAGGGGGGATGCCTATATAATTATCCCCCACTTTTTTTCTTCGAAAAATTGAAATTATAATGCCAGAATAATAATATTTTCCAGTATTATGATATCAATGTAACACTTAGCCGTGTGTTCTTAGCGCAAAATTTTACCGAAGTACAGAGGGCATCAATTATAGTTTGACAGTTTTAGCCTTTATTGTGTAAAACAATTAGGGGCATGCCTCCTCGCCCACCCAACCCAGAACCGCCCCCCCCCTCCCCACACTTCAGAGTATGTTTTGGAAAACACTGATCTTTCTCAAACGGTCATAATTATTATCTTTAGAGACAGAACATTGTAAAAATGATATTCTGGTATCAGCTATATAATATTTCTGAAGTCAATCCATTGAAATTATATTGATAACCTCCTAAAGCTGCTTTTAAATAAAAAATAAAAACTACTGACCGAACTGAACTATTTCATTACTGGAAAATAAACACTGAAAATGCTCTATATATTTTAATGTAAACATTCACTCGTCAAAATAAATACTTTCATTATTTCAATGATTCCTTATAAAAAAATATACATATTTACATTTCTTGTCATAACATATAACATATTGCTATATGTAGAATGATAGTATTAATCAACGTATAATGTGAAATAAACTAACGGGCAAAAGAAATGATACCAAGGATAATTTAACGATAACTTTGAGGAACCACAAAAAACTTTAAAAATAACATTTGTATTTACAAAACAGATGTATAGTGGACATAAATGCCATAATTTAATTTAAGCAGCGATGAAAACAAAGTATCCAATGGGGTGATTGTTTCCATATCATATCTAATAATAAATATGTGTCAAAAATATTTTATTCTTATTTTTGTTATCGTTTCGTTTACTTTCATAATTCCAATGATTCCTTATAAAAATTATACATACTTGTATTTCTTATCATAACGTATTGCCAAGGGCGAAAATCCGTTCCTGAAACTGGGGGCGAGAGCGGAACACACCCTTGTCCAAAAGGTGGGGATGGACCTTCCCGCTCCCCATCACCCCACCATTATAGACCACTTGTGTACTTCGGTATATTTGCGCTAAGACGACATGGTTTAAAGTGTTACATTGAT